>CAVNYN010275308.1:0-27611 GCA_963692815.1 Nyctanthes arbor-tristis | reverse complement strand
CACTGCAGCAATATGAGCCTCTCCATGGCTTACCTGTAGCCAAGCTGCAAGAAATCCAATACACCCCAAAATATAAGTCGAAATTTTTTTTTTTTTTTAGTAAGGAACCGGTGTCACATTCCGTTTTTCACGAAGAATTTTACCAGATATGATGTAGAATTTTTCCTTTTCTAGGTAAAACTTCTGCGAAAAACTGTCCAGGTCTCCATTTCTGTTCGAACCAACAATGTATTTGTTTCCATCCTTAGATTTCTTATTCTCGATTTTTACATGTCCATAGGTTGTCCACCCCTTCAATCCATGTTCTAAATCTGGATTGACAACTATCCCTCCATTATACTGAGGCCGCAGAGGCTTTGCAAAACACTGAAATAATTGATTTGCACCTCAATTTAATCGATGAATTGGGATATTAATTTCTACTCGAGTGAAATTTGAACCAAATGGGAACTTGCCTCAGGAGTGTACGAGTGATCATACTGCACAGAATATGCTTGTAGACCTGTAGAACGCGCCGAAAAAGGAAAAGAAAAGAAAAAAGTCCTGTGACAGTAAGGTTTCTGAGATACACTAAAAATCTTCTCCAACTTAAAGATTTTCACTTCCAGAGACAAGAAAGAATGAAAAGCCGAAGAACATGGAAACCTATAACATGCGATGATAAAGAATGAAAAGCCAAAGAACAAAGAAACCTATAACATGCGGTGATCTTTTCCATCTGGGAAATGTGCCAAAATACAATAAGAAACATACGAACCTGAAGAAACTAGAAAAACCAGCAGCAGGAGGAGTGCATTGTTTCCTTGTACGGTATTCATGAAAACGAGCTGTTCACTGTTCCACGAGATGTAAACTTCTCGGTTTAGTCCAATGAAACAGAACAAAACTCGAATATCAAAAGATTTTCGAGTTTTGCCTGAAACTCTGATGAAAAAGCTACGAGCTTATGCCTGCATATATACACCTCTAGGATTCACCGAATGGCCTGAGAAAGTAACTGAGTTATTGCTGATTTTTGTATTTTTCATGTGACATATTCAACTAGGTGTAGTGCATGATTTGGTTGATTTTTACCCAAAATCATCAGTACAAGTGTCTAACGATCGTGTTCTCAGCATTGATGCCTCATCTAGTTATCGCGTTGTCATAATTATTACATTTAATAACGTTTTCCTCATTAAGCTATACGATGCTATGTATCTTCCTTTTTCTGTTTGGAGAATGTGATGCACATCAGGTTGAGAAATTAAAGAAGGTCAATAATTTGCTTATTTAACCCATTGATTGATGATATTATTAAAGCCAGCTATGAATGAACTCTGGAAATATCTTCATAAAAAGAGTGGAGAATTCATGAATGGGAATTATTTGGTTGGATATGTTCATTTACATTAATGTCCGTCTGGGAATTCCTTAGTTGTGTCCATGAAATATATGGTTTGATTAGCATAAAGTTCTTAATTTGTGGGCACAAAACCATCTTTGAGTGAGTGAAAATTTGAGTTCCAAGTGATCATATATTTAAGAGCAAGTATGCCCACCTAATACAGTTTCTTGTATTTCAAGTTTATCGAATTCGGTTATGGTTGATAAAAATTCGAATTAAGACTTGTCCTGTTTGGGTCTAGCTTGATATCTTAGGCTGAGCCAAGCCAATTCTGCCCGCAATGCCTGTGCCAATTTGTGGTTTTATGGTTTATCTAATTATCTTCTTTGTTTATCAACTACTTATATGCCCGTGTGTTACACGAAATAGAATAATTAGCAAAAAAATACATAGTAATTTGAAAAACTGAATAATATAATTTTATTACATACTACTCACTCATATACATATGTTACTAATATACATAAATATAATCAAATTGAAATGCATAATATTTTTACTTAGTACAAAGTTAATTAAATTGTCATTCATTAAACAATACTATTAAGCAATAAAAATGAGAATGAGAAATTTTTACAAAACTAATTTCATATTGAGTATGTAAACTAAGAAACCATGAAAAAAAGAGGATAAGAAATTTATACAATTCTAAAATTACCGTACACTTACATCTTTATTTAATAAGGTGTGGATGATATTCATTTATCAGAATGAATTATTTTCCACATTCATTATCCACCATATATTATTAGAAAAATTATTTCTCGCATTTCCTCATCACTATTCACTAAATCTATTCTAAAAAATTTAAAGTACACAGTTTCCTATTACAAAGTCTCCAATTACAAAAGATCCAAGTGAACCAATATTATAATAAAAGATAAATTTTATATGATTTACAATTTACTCCTAAAATTAATTTTTAATCAATTTTCGTTCTAAAAAGAACTAAAAGAATTTTTTATTTTTATTCTAAATCATTATTATCAAATATTATTACTATCGTATATACTCAACTTAAATTTTCACTAATATATAGGTTTTCAGAGAAAAACAAATAATAAATTAGGTAAAGCACTAAACATATAGCCCTAAGTTTTATGACGTGCAGTTTACCGTATTGAATTAAAGTAAAAATTTTGAACCTAATTTAATTTTACTTTATTGTTATATCTTCAATCTCAAGAGTAGGTACTTAATCGAAATAAGAAAAAGTCTCAATAACCCCATACTTGAAATTTGTCTATCAACTGTCAGAATATTGAGGAAATATTAAATCTTTAGATATAGCCTAAAAACTAATAGAATATGTATAACAAATATTAATGGATAACAAATAGTATATTATATATAGAATAAAAAATTATATAGATTTTTATATATTATTATAAAATAAAATAATAGTAAAATGGAACTAATTAATGCGTATTACTTTTTTCTGAAAAGAATGGATAATTATTATTGTTAATATTATAAAATAAAAAATAAAAGAAGTATATAAAAATAAGATAGTAGTTTTAGTTGGAAAACTTGCATATGACCACTATCCTATTTTAATATATATAAATTTTTTTTGTCATTGTTGGCAATGGCTCGACCAGTCATGAGCTATCTCCACAAATATTTTTTTTTTTGGTCCATGATTAGGTGCCACCGCAATTTTTGGTGGTAAGATGGAGGAAAATGTCCACCATTCTCTTATCTTTGCAACCATCAAATATTGACTTTTTTACTAAGATAAAAATAGAAAAATATTTTTATATAAGAGAAATCAAAAGAGAGTATGTAGAAAAAAGTAAAATTACCATTTATCAATATATAATAGTTAAAATAGATGAATTATATTAATAGAGACCTTTTCTGAGAGTTTTTGAAACGTTTAGGACTTTGGTGAATTTATTCCTCAACAATACGCCTTTGGAATTTTTTTTCGGTCAAAAATCTTATATATATTAAAGTGGGATAGTTGTTATATGCCAGAAATTTGTTATCCATTAGTATTTCTTATATTTATTCTATTTATTTTTAGGATATTTTAAAGATTTAATATTTTTTCAAAATTCTTATAATTGATAGACAAATTTCAAGTATTATGTTATGAGGTCTTCCTTCTCATTTAGATCAAGTACCTACTCATGAGATTGATGGTATAATAATAAAATAAAATTAAATCAGTATCAAAACTTTTACTTTAATTCACTATTATAAACTACAAGCCATAAAACCTATGACTATACGTTTAGTACATTATTACTTAATTTATTTTTTTCGAAAAATATATATTTGTCAAAGTTTAAGTTGAGGAGATACAATAATAATATTTGATGTGATTCTTTTAGAACAAAAATTTAAGTTGGGGGATACAATAGTAATAATATTTTATAGTTTCACAAAAAATATATATATATATTTGATGATGGTGATGATTTAGAACAAAAATAAAAAAAATTTCTTAATTCATTTTAGAGCGGAAAGTAGTTAAGAATTAATGTTAGGGGTAAATCATATAAAATTTATCCTTTGTTGTCGTGCTGATTTCCCTGGGTCTTTTGTAATAAGAGGGATTATACTTTAAATTTTTTTGAATAAATTAATGAAATGGTGATTTCTTTAGAAAATGTATGAGGAAATAAAAAAATTAATTTTTCCAAGAATATATAGTGGAAAATGAACGTGGAAAATAATTCATTATGATCATCTAGACCCTAATATATATCAACTAACATAATGTAGGTGTAGATTAATTCTGGAGTAATATAAATTTCGTATGCTCTTTTTTTCATAGTTTCTTAGTTTCCATACTCTCCATGAAATTAATTGTGTCAAAAAATTCTTCATTCTCATTTTTATTACTTAAGAATATTGTTCTATGAATGATAATTTAATTAACTTTGTGTCAAGTGAAAATATTATACGTTTTAATGTGATTCTGTTTATGTATATTAGTAAAATATATATATGAGTGAGTAGTACGCAATAAAATTGTGATTATTTAGTTTTTAAAATTACCTCGGATTTTTTTCCTACTAATTATTCTATTTCTTACAAAGCACAGTATAAAACTAGTAAAAAATAAAAATTGAAGAGCGAAAATTTCGTGAGTTTCACTTGATGCCTTAAAAATACAAGTAGACAATGATGCATTAAAAGCAATATATATATATATAAAGGGTTAATTTCACAAAGAGTCCCCAACTTTTGAGTTAAGAATCGATTTTATCTCTAATTTTTCACTCGCATGGGTCCTCAACATTTCATAAATACGTACGATAGATCTCTTTTGACACTATTTTGTCAATTTTTTTAGAAAATAGCAGTTATACCTTCAACTTTTGAATTTAAAAAAATAATAAGAAATAAAAAAAAAGACAACCCACCCCACTCAACCCTTTCCTCTTATGAAGCTGCCGCAAACGACAGCACTTTGCTACCGTTTCTAGTAACAGAAATTGGTAGGGTTAATCCCCCATTTTCTACAATATTTTTGCTGCTGCTGCCCACATGATTTCTGCTGCCATTTCCGGCATCATTTTTGGGAGAGGCCAGAAAGAGGGGATTCACTCCACCAATTTCTGTTGTCATTTCCAGTAGCACCCCCTTTTCGGCGGCATAATTGTTGCCGGAAAGGAGGGGATTCACCCCCTCCCCCAAAATGCTGCTACCGTTTTCGACATCTTCATGAGAAGGAGGTGGTTGGGTGGGGGTGGATTTTCTTTTTTTTTTTTAATTTCTTTTTATTTTTAAATATTTTATTTTTAATTCAAAATTGAGGGTATAATCGTTATTTTCTAAAAAATTTAAAAGAATAATGTCAAAAGGGACTTATTGTACGCATTTATGAAAAGTTGCGGACCCAGGCGAGTGAATAAAAAGGTTAGAAACGAAACTGATTCTTAATTCAGAAGTTGGGAACCTTTTGCGAAATTAACCCATATATAAAATAATTAGTTTCATCTCAGTCATTTGAATATTGTCACTGTAATTTATTTACTATTTGAGGTGGTTCCGTAATTTATGCTTCTTAGTATAGAGTGGCAGATCCAGGAATTTAAGTTATGAGGAGTGAGAATTAAAAAAGACAATACAGTAAATTCATATATAGCAAGAGAATAAATAATTCAATCAAGATTCAAATAAAGTGCCAACAAAGCGGAAAAAGATTCATTAATTTACATGCAACATAACTAATATAAACTAGTAAGATAGCAATACTAAGCTTAATTTTATGACAAGGGAATCATATTGCATATCATCTTTTATACATTTAGTTTAGCCTATATGCAATTCAAAAATATAATAATATGAAAACTTGTAGTGAATAAGAAATTATAATCTCTTTGAAAAAAAAAAGAAAGAAATTATAATCTCATACTTTCAAATTTCCAATAGTATTAACTAACTAGTAAACAAATAATAAAATAGCAAGAAAAGATTCAAAAGAACCAAAAAAGCAAAAAGTTAACTACAATTAGTACAATATAATAATATAACATGATTTATGAATCGTTAAATATTATCACATGTTCAAATTCAATCCTTCTTGATATCAACTGCCAATTGTGTATTTAAAAAAAAAAGTTCAATATGGCAATGTCAATTCGATTAAAATTAGTGTTGTGGGTACTCAAGTATTGGTTCAAAAATTTGACAAGGGAATTGGTTTTACATATCAACAAATAAGGGGACAAAACTCATTCTTGAAATATTTATCTTACTAGAAAAATTAGAGTTCAATGACGGTGCTTAATTGAACTTTTGCTTGCAATTCACAGAGAGTAATACAATATATATTTTCGGAGAAATTAATGATTGAAATCTGGGAAAATAAATCACTTTGAAACTCAAAAGAAAAGCATGAAAGCAGGTTGAGGAAGCGGAAACGTCCACTAATCGTATTTTACCACTTAACAAATGAGCTTTTGGTTTAATTAACTTATACGGGTTGCAGCAGGTAATATATTATTTAAAAAAAAAATGAAAGAAAGAAAAAAACACCTGACTTCTGGGCTTGAGGTTACACGGACTACAGCCCAATTTTGCCCCATTGTATCCGGCTCTGCTGGTTTATATGTTCATGATTCACATTATATATATAAAAAAAAATATTCTCATAACTACTACTAGTTTTTTCTTTTATAAAAATAATAATAATACTTATATTACGTAATCAACATTATTTTGTTTCACAAAGATATGTACATTGTTTCTTATAAGATGATATTGATTTGATCAATATGGTCGTGGTTCACACTCTATATAGAAAAATCATTCTTGTAACTACTACCATTTTTTTCTTTTATAATACTAATTTTTAAGTAATCAATGTTATTTTGTTTTTGTCAAGACTCGTATGATTTGACAGAATTTATTTACTTAAATTAATTTCTAAACCCTTGATTAAGAATTCGACTCCCCACCCCTACAATCCCTTTATAATGTATATAAAAAAAAAGTTATTTTGTTTCTTAAAGATATGTAAATTTAATTTTTTTTTCCAGTTTAATCATTGGTTTTATGTATCAAGTATCAACCCCTACTAGACAATGAATCAAATGCATTGGCGTTGGGAGATTAAACAGAATGACTTTGATTTTATTGAATTTTTACTAACATGCAGAGGAATAATGCTATTGATCACTACTTCTGATAATCACCAGTTTATGTGGCATCATGTTGTTAATAAGTGATAAGTTTAATTAAATGTAAAATATAATCATTGCAAAATTAAAGTTCAAACGAGCAACATTTGTACATCAGTCGGAAATACAAAAGCAATACACACAATACTAAACATGATTTAAATAAAAATATTCAATAGTAAATTCTAAATTACATAATATTTCCTAAATTCAATAGAAAATTAAAGTTATGAATCGTAAAAAGAAAATATCGATAAAAAAGGAAAGATTTTAGAAGCTGTTAAAAAAAACAAAATAAAAATAACTAAAACAAAATAAAATTAAAAAAAAGGAAAAGTTTGGGCGGGACAACTTTTTTTGATTTATAATAATGTAGATGAAGAAGTTGACTAAATCAATTATGATTTTTAATGGGTGTTGAAAATTTTATTTTAATTGGCTTACACAAATTGAGTTAGCTTGGAAAATACTGCACATAATAATTCAATAGAAAATTTATTCAATGCTGACTCGATCTCATGTTTGTGAATACTGTTAAGCTAGGTTACAAATGATATAGTTTTATTTTTATTTTTTGAAGGGAGATATATTTTTATTTTAGGTTTTCACTATGAAGTTAAACTTTTTTGAACAAATGAGTAATAATGATGATTCTTGTGATACAAATTATCACCCAAAAGTGAAGGATTTGTAAAATGGTTGAGCAATATGATTCTCTTTTCAACTGTTATAATAGTCAAAGTATTTTGTTCTTTAGTTTGATATAGGTTTAATTATTTAATATAGTTTAAATTTTTAGATACCATGTCTATGTACATTTACTGGTTACAAGAAAATATTATATAATTTAGAAATTACTATTAAGTATTATTATTTAAATCATGTTTAGCATTACATGTATTGCTTTTTATTTTCGACAGATGTATAAATGTTGCTCATTTGTACTTTAATTTTGCAATGATTATATTTTACACATTTTTCTATCCGTGCATCGTACATGTGCTTTATTTGTATGTGATTAAATTAAGTAGACTTATCTTTTAATACCAACTAAACATGGTTATCATTATTCATATAAAGTCTCTCGAATAAAATCTCCAGTCTTAATCTTCTTTATATTAACATGTGTAATATGAGTACCAAAACATCATTCAATACGTGCTTTTGAAAACATTTAAAATGTAAAATAGAAATTCGATTACGTACTTCTTGGAAGCGTAGGATGCACATTAAATCTATGTAGGTGGTTTTGAAGGAATTCAAACATAATCCTCAAATCCCATCGATTTACTTCTTCAACTCAAAGATAATCCCAACCTCCCCTTCTAAGGCATCAATTCTTCAAATTGGCTTCCACGTAGAGAGCCCTATTTACCCACTTCATGTTGAGAGCACTATTTAACTTTGAATGTTTATCATGGTGAGTATCTGCTTTTTTACTGGATATAATTGGCACCCTTTGAAGTAGTCAATTGCTTATTAGTTTACTCACTGAATTCATGTGTTTTAAGTAGTAATAACATATAAAGCCTTTATCTTATTGATGGCTGTTACAAATATCTCCAGGTTGCCTTATTGATACGTAGCTTATGGGACTTTGGAATTTGATTAGTAAAATTTATGCACATCTGGGATTTAGCCCCTTCGGGAGTTGCAAGAGATGAATGCGTATATGTTATCTTGGATGTTCAATTAAGATCCTGTTGCAATTGATCTTCAGTTTTCTCAAAAAATTTTCTAATGTTCTTTAGCATGTTATTGCTCAAGAAATAACTTTTTAATCTACCTTTTCAAGAAATATTTTGACTTTAAGGTGCATCGGTTTAGGGAGACCAATTGGTCAGTAAATGGACATATCCTGAGTCTTACTTTTATGTTCATGACATGACCTCGTGGTGCTTCTATAGGTAACGATAATTTATCAGTTGCCATTTACAAGTGATCTTAATGCTTTCAAGAATATGTGACAGTGACTTTTCAGTTTCAAAAAGGATAAATACTTGTGGATATCCAATCTCTATATTTCATAATAGTATCTCATGAGTTGCATTTTCCCATCCTTAAGCGTTGCATTTTTTTCACTTTTCTGCCAAGTGCTCAAGGTTTCGTTCTTTGGTGGCCCCAGTGATGTTTAGTGCACTTTACAATTTTAAGGACAGATAATAAATTAGATTTTGATATGCTTATTCATCGATTAACTTGAGGTACAAATCAATTATTTCAGTGTTTGGCAAAGCCTCTGAGGCCTCAGTGTGATGGAGGGATAGTTATCAATCCAAATTTGGTGCATGGATTGAAGGGGTGGACAATCTATGGACATGTAAAAATCGAGAATAAGAAATCTAAGGATGGAAACAGATACATTGCTGGCTCGAACAGAAATGGAGACCTTGACAGTTTTTCGCAGACGTTTTACCTAGAAAAGAAAAATTCTACATCATATTTGGTAAAATTCTTCCTGAAAAACAGAATGTGACGCTAGTTCCTTACCAAAATAATAATAATAAAAATAAAATTTTGACTTATATTTTGGGGTGTATCGGATTTCTTGTGGCTTGGCTACAGGTAAGCCATGGAGAGGCTGATATTGCTGCAGTGTTCAAGACAGAAACAAGCTATGAGCCTGCAGGATGGGTTGTGGCTCGACAGGGCTGCTGGTTGATGCTTAAGGGAGGCATCGTTGTGAACACTTCTGGCCATGTTGAACTCCTTTTCCAGGTACACAAAATTCCCAATTTTCCAAGTACGAGAGGCCATAGCATGGGCTGTACTTGCCAGCCTATGTGACGTGTCTTGGTTTTAAGACATTTCCTTTCTTTTTGTGGGATTATTTCTGTAGGATTCTCATGATTTGGGTTCTTTTTCTTTTCTTCTCTTTTCCATTTTAGGCTTATGACACCACAGCTGACATATGGGGAGAAAGCATTTCATTGCAGCCATTACACCAGAGGAATGGGAATCCCATCAGGATCAGAGCACTGGAAAAGGTCCCATAACATTCAAATTCTAGCAAATTGCCATCTATTATAAGTTCGGTATGGTACACGGTTTCGTGACAATGTTCAATCCAGTTCACGGTTTCAGGCCCGTGAGACAAATTGCCATCTGTGGTAAGTTCAGTAGTTCAAACAAGTAGAACATGTCTATAAATATGTAAAATCACATACTTACGATTATTTGATTAATTTTAGTGCGACTATCAAGTATGGTACACTTTTACACAATAATTCTTTTCTTCCTAGCCCTACCTCTAATCTATGGCCGATGTTTAACCACACCTTATGAAAAATGGAACACTCGAATTTCTTATTTAAGCAATGATGATATTTTTTCGTGCATATGGAACTGTCTCGAGCTCTGAAGAACCCTAACATTTTTCATCAACGGAGACAAATCAGAGCCCCAGTTACATCGTTTCCCATCAAAAGATGTAACCTAATTCATGGATCCAGTTCATCTCTCAACCCAATTACACCAAATCTCCACTCGCAATCCACTGAAAAAATCCCTCAAATCAAAACGCCATTGGAGAAAACAGAGAATCTTATATCCTTAATTCCAACCATGTCTGATATTATAGAGTCATCAAGAATACAGAATCTTGATCTTCAGCTCCAAACATTCGGGCCCTTTTTCAGAATCACAGCAAAAAGCCTGGAAACCCAACAGGAGCTGGGTAGAGCTCAGGGAGTAATTAGGGTTTGGTTTGGGGGCAAAATTCTGCTTTTGGATTCAATTAGACTGCGAAGAGAAACGCTGGGAATGGAGAAATCAATATTTGGAATTGGTTTGTTCATCGGAGCAGTGGCAATTAGACATGGTTATGATTCTGGTTGCAAAACAACAGAGTTGCTAGCCATCAATGACACTGATCTCTACCGTTCAAAGGTTATTCTCTTCTCTGTTATTATCATGGTTATTCAACTGAGTTCCATGTCATTACGTTTTTATTTATCTTTTCTCTTAAAAATGACAGCTTGTAAAGTTTTACAAAAGAATTGGATTCAGAGTTGTACATGAAGTGACTGGTTCATCACTTGGGGATATAGCGCACATGTTGGTTTGGGGAGGTGTTGGCACTAGAATGGATGCAAATATTGAAGACCTTCTTATCAAATGGGGTACTAGGTTCAAGATTCAAAGAACATCATCTTCTTGAGATGTTGAAGAGTTTTGATTTTTGTCCAAGGATTATATTTAAGTTTTGCTAGAAATTAGTAAGGTATAAAGAAGTGGTTTTGATGTTGGTTGTCTTTGTTTTCCCTTTGATCGGACGACGGATATGGTTGAGACATGTTGTATGCATCATAATATGAGCAAACTGAAAATTATAAGCCGTACCTGTTAAATTTTCTTTGGTTCAACATTGTATTTGTTTAAATTATATAATAATAAAGTGCAAAATCAAATGCATCAAACAATAGTGGACAGGGATTATCTTCTTCTGGTCAATGTCATGAGAAGATTGTACATGCTTTGCTTAGGTTATTTCTAAGGAGAGTACCGTAGAACTTGTGATGAGACAAGATTAAAGTGACCAGCGCTTTAAAAATAGTGAAAATTTTAGGCACCCACATATGTTCTTACATTCAGATTGAAAGCACATCTTGAGGGGTGTGTGATTATGGATCATTTGTTGCTGTAGTGCTAGTTTTGCATCCAAAACAATAATGCGAGTCAACAAATTTGACGAGTCTACAAAGTTTCCTTTTTGGGTTAATTACACCTAACGTCCATAACTTTTTAAGTAATTATCGATTACGTTCTTAATTTTTAATTTTTCTTCTGGGCGTCTTCAACTTTTTAAAAGTGTTACATCTATGGTCCTTAGTGAGGAAATTATTTATTCTTCCGTTAAGTGAAAGTATTATGGTAAAATGAAAAAAAAAATATATTTTAATGTTAAAAAAAAAGAGGTGGGAGAGATTCTGTAATGACCTGGCCATCAGTTATTTACTCTAATACCACTTGTAACGCCTCGGTTGTGAACTACTTGCTTGCTTCTCCTCGTCAAGGGTTTGGGTGTAGGTATTATTTTATTATTTTATTATTCTAAGTCTGTAATAAGTCCACTTGAAACACCCGGTCTAAGATTTAGTCCAGGTCTAGTATAGGTTATGTTATGTTAATACTCTAAAAAACATAGGTATGTCCATGTCCAATTTATCCATTTCATATGTTAGTTCGTTAGTTTGATTATTAGTTTATTACCAATTATTCTTATTAGTCATGGCCAACGGTTTGCAGTGATGAGGGGGCCATTTCCCATATGTCCTGACTCGATAACATTGACATATAGACACCCGTGCCCAACACTTCCCAAGAGTTCGACTCACATAATTTCTAAGTACCTAAAATTTGGAAAACATGAAAAACAATGAATATGAAATATTCAGTGAGAAACCTTTACACATTCAAGTTTTTTTCTTTTAAAAATGTGAGTTATGCCCGAATTACATCATAGACCTGTCTTACCCCGATCGCTTAATATAACTGGTTCAATTATAACATAACAAGAGGTTTGATCTTATGTCACCTAGGTGTCTCATCAAACCATAACTGATTCTGAAGGTTTGATCATCGACTACCTTGATAGCCTTCCACAACCCAACTGAAAAGAAGTGCCTTAGCACATACCGAATATAATTCTGTTCTGAAACTGATGAGGAAGATCTAGATGTAATTTATTTTCTGAAAAAGTACTTGTGCTTTAATTGCTATACATAACATGAGTTGAATCATATACATACTTTACATAGCATAACTTATCACATCATGATTCATCATGAGCAATACTTGACATTAGAAAAACTTTTCTTGAATAATAACAACATCATCATATATTACCATTTGTGAATTTGCTCACATAATAGTATTATCACCATCATGAATCAAAAAACATGTAATACATGGATATTTCTCAGATATTTTTTTACAAGCATATTCAAATAACACATATAGGAGGGTGTGAAGATAACTCAGATTAAATCCCTAATCGGGATTATTTTGCTTCCCGTTTCTTTGGCACATAATGCCTTCACTTTTCCCTCGTATTCTTCAATTTAAGTGTTTATAAAGACGTTCTATTCTCATTTAGAATTATGAATTATTTTCCTTATATATGAATGATGCATATTATTATTTTGGTGCATGGATATATAATTCTTTTATGTGTAAAGAATTTTGTTGGGTAGTTGAGGGCTAAGGTGGGTAAAAGTTAACGCATAATAATTTGCCAGGGGAGAGAGAGAGAGAGAGAGAGTAAAGGGACGGTTGGTTGGTGCAAGGAGCCAAGAGAAAAACCTTTGCAATTTATAAGCATATGTCTTCAATTATTTCTTGCCAAGTGGCAATCACATATTGGAATGTTTCTAGCCCATTTTATGGTCTTCCACGTTTCCATATTGTTGTTCTCATTATATAGTTGACAAGTGGCAATCATGTATTGACTATTTTTTTTCCTTTTTTCTTAGTCTTTTTATCAATTTATCTTTTGACTTAATTTTGAATGGTCAAATGAAGTCTAAATCAAGAGTTCTTAGTATTTTTGCGAAGCTCTTAAAGAGTACTATATAATAAAATTTTAAAAACTCTAAAATCAATAATGATATGAAAAGCTAAAATATTTCTAAAATGAATGACTAAAGTCGTCTATTACAAATATTAACATATTATACATTAATCATTTCTCTTGTCATCACTTAATCATTAAAATAATTTAACATTTCCACTCGACAATAAAAAAAGTCATAATGCAAGTGGGTGAATTTTGCGGGTCGTTATAGACTCTCCCATCTTGCTGCTGTTTCTAGAAGAGCTTCTGGAAATAGCAACAAAAGTGCTAGCAGCACAAGGGGAACCCCCCCAAAGGCTGCCGGAAATGGCAGCAAAAGTGCTGCCATTTCCGGCAGCACTGTGTCTTCCCCAAGTCTTTTTTTTAAGCTAAAATAGTTAGGTTTTTATATTTTACTATAATACCCCCAAAACTTAATGGAAGAATAAATGATTTCCGTCACTTGAGACTTTAGGTGTAACACTTTTAAAAAGTTAAAAATGCTTAAAAGGAAAATTAAAAGTTGTGTATGTAATCGATAATTACTTAAAAAATTAAGGATGTTAAGTGTAATTAACCCTTCCTCCCCCACCCCCCCCTCTTCCGAGTCCCCGACTTAGTGTTATTGGTACATTTTCACAGGAGTCACATATTTATGCGATTGTTTATTAGTCGTTCCTATTCACTCTATTTATGTTTAAGAGAATAAAATAATAACAATCTGGGACACAATTAATTCTTAATATTAACATTTTACATTACCAACAAAATAAGATAAGATGATGTAAACATAGCTTATACAAAAAGAAACATTTGAAAAATTTCTTCTAAAATGAGCTGTTAGCTTTCTTGTGAAATTATCTTTACAATGGGATAAAAAATCAACATATGCTTCCTATCGACGTATGTCCCCTCTCTCCTCCACTATACCATAAGATTGGTTCCATAAAGAATCAATGAGAGAAACATCTACTCTTTTTTTCTTTTTTTTTGACAAGGTAACCTTTTTTTCCCTTTTTTATTTTGCCGGGGGGTTTAAAATACAATCATGGTTGAGGAATTCTATGAAATGCTAAAACCATCTTGATTGTAATGATTTCTTAATTATGTTTTAATTACACTTGTCACTCCTTCATTTACAATATACAATAAATATCCGCTGTAGGTATCATGTTATACAACCAGAATACGATTTTACAATAGAACCAAATTTATAATATAGTGAAAATAATTGCTGGAATCATTTTCTGGTTCTATTATGGAACTTTGTTTTATTTCCAAAACCAAGCCTAATAATGGCACTCGGGCAAAGACGTGCCAAAAAAAAAAAAAAAAAAAAATTTTGTCCCACATTGTCTGTGACACATAATTTTTTTTTCCATTGGAGGGATCCCTAAGGCTGACTTATGATAATGAAGGGTTAATTGGCTCTCTAAATATATATGTCCAACACCAAATCAAGAATCCAACAAAATAAAAAATCTATGTGAATTTATGTATCAATTTATTGTTTAATTTAGGTTATAGGAGTCTTAATCTAGAGACACCAATTGTCTGTTTCTATTACAAAAACACCCAATATATGTAACACATTCTAAGCCGCTCGATGTATATGACACATTTCACGTTACTGGTTTTCACAGTCCCACTAGAGATATATGTGGAGAGATTGATTGGCGGATACCGAGCGGAGGGTAGAAATTTTTCCCAAACAGTACCCCACATTAGGGCATTTTGGTAATTTAGAATGGGACCATTACTTTCTCCTCCTGCCATCGGGTATTGTGGCGCTGTGTGCAACGACACCCAACATTTTTGAGTTGGATTGGATTCATAGACGGCGGGGGTGGTATTTGCCCATTTCTGCTCCAAGCTAACCCTAATGTCTCGTCGAGAAGACCGTAATTTCGAATCGAAACGACATGGTTCGCTGTTTGACCGGGAACCCAGGTGAAGAAGACTCATATTTTCTCGTATCTTTTGTGTTTACTTTTTGATTTTCTTCTGGTGATCGAAGGTATTAACCTTTATCAAGTTTTCTGCTTTTGAAATGAAATTGGGATTTTTCAAAGACCCGATTCCAGTGTTTACTTTTATTTATTTATTTATTTTTTCCCTAATGCAATGCAGATGAGATGTAGGGTTTTGATAAAATACACAGCATGCTGAAATGTGGTTAAATGGATAAAACTTTGGTGTTTCAATTATTTGTAGACTCGAGATCCAGAAGTTTTTTCCCCTCTCATGAATTGCACTGATAGAGCTTTTTTCCCCCAAAAGTTTAAGTTTTAATCTTTGTTCTGGAACCAAGAAAAAAAATAAGTACCGGGCGAAGTCAGTTTGAAATTATTTTTATCCAAGAAGCAGCTATTAAATCAGTGCATTATGTGCTTTATCGGTTCCCAATTTGTTATTGTTGGAGAATTCTAGCTTTGTACTGGCCACTTGCAGGTTTAAGGGATTCCAGTTGAGGCAATTTCTAATCTCCGAAAGATGTTTTAAGTTAATTCTCCATATTGTATACTCATTTTTATTGCTTTAGTTGATTTTCCACATTTACATATTCATTTGCCACTGTATCAATGCCAATCCTTAGCCTTGGGTAATAATGGTACCTGTCTCTCCTTGTAAACCTGTGACACATTCTTGAGGTGCCTGAAAAAAGAAAGAAGAAAAATACACTTTGATACCTCGGACTTAATATAATGCTAATTATCTCCCATCAGATTCGTTTGGTTTGGGATGTTTGCTTGCAACAGGCATATGAAACTGTCAGGGCGAGGATAAGAAAGGAACTTATTATGCATGAACTAGCTGACTTGTGTAATTATATACGTTTTTGCTCCTGCACCATGCTTTGTGCTCTAGATGCATTATCTGGTACATAAAATGGGGTATTCTACATGGGATGAACTTTTGAGTATTCTGCCCTACATAGAGAATGAATAAACACTCAACAACATGATCTACTTCATCTTCTGTCCTGCTAGTCCTAAGAGATCTAGGAGGGATGGAAAACTGGCAACTGAAAGACCAGCAACTGACACTGAATTGAATAAAGATCATTTGAACCGGGATCAGAAGCACCGACGCCGGCTGCAGGATGCATTACCCCTTGAGGACCCTTCAGCACAGGAAGCTAAGGTTGAAAGTCAAGCTGCTCCCAAAGAATCTGAAAACAAGACTAATGGACACCATGAGGAAACAAAAAATTCTTCTGATCCAACTAAAGTGCCACGGTCCCGTTCATTCTTTCAGGTATTGTAACATGATTAGCAGTCTTATAGTCACGAGACTTGAGAACTTTTCTTGTATTGCCTTGTCAATTTGCTTATGCAAGTATTAGCTGGTTTCATGTTTATGAGTTTTTAAATACCAAGTCCTTGAGACTTTTCTCCTCCTTCAACCATTCATCACCTTTTGTTGTTCTTAGTTTTCACACACAGTTCGATGTTATTTAGAAAATGCCCTAGTGTTTCATTTATAAGTTATATTTTAATAGAAATCCTGCCTGTCAGTCATTGGCTAGTGTACTTATCAATTATACTAGTTGGAGAGTATTTGAAGCCTCGATATTGCAGTTATAAATGAACCATGGTTATCACAATCTTTGTGGTCAAAAGGGCAGAGAGGCCTCTGATCTAAGATCCAACAAATAAGCTTTATCCAAATCCTTTTCCATAAAGTTTTGAATTGAAGATGAGGTGGGTTGGATTAGAGAGCATTCCACTTATCAATTGTCATTATTCGATAACTGAAGTAGATTTTCTAATCGTTGAACTTTCCTAGAGCATTTGAATCCTCAAAGTCTTTAAACGTAAGTGAGGTTCAAAGCAAGTATGTAACAACTTCCCCAGCCTTTGTCTAAACATACCAAATACAGGAAATTAATGATTACTGGGTAATATTCCTTCCAAAAGAAAAATGGAAAAAAGAAAAAAAGATTACTGGGTAATATAAAATGTTATTACAGTCATCATTCAGTATTCAACTGGGTGGAAAAAGAAAAAGGACAGAGGATACTTGCTGGAGTTTTAATTTGGTCTTCATCTCATTCTGCTCAACTTTTATTCAGACTGATTTAATTTAGATTTTTGGTTAGCCTGTTGATTTCAACAACTTCAGTTTATATGTTTAAACTTCAGATTACGTCCATTTCAGGTTATCAATTCCTTGTAACCAGGTTTTAGAATAGATCTTGGATATCCACGGTTTTTGAAGAAAAATCTAGCTCAGTTTATATAACAGTATTGGGCTTGCCTATTCATGTCTTATACAGCATGATGATCGTCGTACTGCTGGGCAAGTTGGGAGAAGCTTCAGTCGCAGGACAGATACTGGTAAACTCATTTATCTGATGGACTTCAATTATCTTTGCAGTTAAGAGTCTAGTATAAATTTTTCAAGGTTAATGTTTACAATTTTATACACGTATAAGATTGGATATCCAGTGAACTTGTTTATGCTGCACTCATTTGTCAGCTGAGAAAAAAACTTATAAGGAACTGCTCCTAGGATTAGATTTTCTATAATGGGGACTGTTTCGAGTAAGAAGAAAATAAGAATATAGAGAATCTTATGTGTTGTCTTGGCCGTTGTTATTCCTATCAAAAGTACCAATTGTAAGCCACAATTTCTTCTTGGTAGAAGCAGCCTACAAGAACATTCCCGTCCATATCTATATTGATCCCAGTCTTCTTCTTGTGCATTATGAGTTGCTGGGTCTTTTAGTTGTGGTCGCTTAGCCACGTATCTCTGTGCTTGCTTGTATCCACACCAAAACATAACTTGAGTAATTTTCTTTTGAAGAACGTGGATGGAGGAGAGAACCTAAGGAGCTGCATAGTGACAGGATGGAAAAGAAAACGGTAGGAAGCAGTGATAAACAGTGGAAGGATGAGAAAGCTAAAGATAACCGGGAAGACAATCATGTTTGGCGCCATGATGGGTACTTTGAAATGGAGGCTGCTCCAAAACCACCTGCTCGCAAAAGGCCCGCCTTTCGAGAGCAAAAGATTCCTGCAGATCCTGAGAAAACTGAAAAAGCAATGGCAAAACCCCGAGATCTCCTGGTAGAAAATGAAAGACGAGGTGAACGAGAGCATGTCTCCCGTAATTATGACAGACACGAGAGATCATTTGTGGGGGAGAGGGAGGGAAAACGGGGTGAAGCATGGAGGGGTAATGTCTCATCGAGAGAGAGGTACAGTACCCATAGTAATTACAGGGGCAGAGATAGGCCTGATGCAAGGCAAAGCTATCGTCCTATTGGAGGTCGTACTGAGAAATGGAAGCATGATCTTTATGAGGAGTCTAATAGGAGTCCTACCCCGAAGAACGAAGAAGATCAGATTGCCAAGATCGAAGCGCTGTTGGCTTTGTAACCATTCAGTTGTATGGCGATTGCTTTATGACTTCAAACGCGAAGCAACATCCCCTCAATGCCCCGCCCCAATCCCAGAACTCCCTTCTATCAATTCACTGTGGATTAAAGTTACTATTGTCTTGCTTGAAATACGATGTTTGAATTGTAATTTTTTTCCCCTTGTATCGGAATATTTCTGTTTCGTTTCTGGCTGGCTGCCGGAGCCCGAACCATGCACGGCCGAGCTTGTCTGCGTCCTGCCTCGTATGCCAATAATTAATTAATTATTTATTTATTTTTGTTAAACATGAGAAATTTATTCATGGACTAGGAGAAAGCATTAAACTTCATGTCTTCAACAGCTTAAAACTGACCACATTAAAGGGAATTCAAACATAAAACATAAATCTTTTACATTCAAACACGACTTGATATTTCAGCAAACACAGAAACCAGACTGCAGAAATCAAATGACTTGCAAAGCCTTGGGTGGTGGTAACTCTATTCCGCTTATATTTTGCAAGATGAATATGCAGGAACTACAATTCGAACACGATTTTTAGTTACATTTATCCGTTTATTTACATGCTACAAATAATTAAATTTACACCTCCTTTCAGACAAAAAAAAAAAAAAAATAATAATAATAATTACATTTACACTTTGCTTCAACAAGTGTTACATGATTGTTTATGCACTCAAAATAATTAACAAATGAAATTATAATCATATAACTAATAACCCTGAGCTCTTTGGCTTTCAAATGTTGATTTGTTTTCATTACATTCGCTTCCCGTTGTTCGGTCCTATTGCACCCCGTTGCCTCCATCCTTGCTCAACATTAGAAGTAGAGGCCATATAACCTCTGCTGAAACTTTTCGTGTGGGATAAGTAATCAAGGCCCGATCGTTGCTCTAGGAAATCAACTCTAGGAGGCTGAAACTCCGACCTCGTTCTCCGGTGGGATGAGCCCTCAACCGACTCTTTGCCCAAGAGAAGGTGGTAGCTGCGGGTGGAGTTCTCGGAGAGGCTCCGGTAAGAATGTTGAGGCCTTTGTTTCTTCATGGCATGGAAAAGAAATGGGATTAAGCCTTCCATGTTGGACGTATTCTGAGTAATATCTTTTGAAATGAATGTGTGTGGCATTAAGCCAGAAGCTGACATCTATTTATAGGACAAAATGGTCAATGGAGTTGAAATGGATAGATTCAGTTTTAGGGTATTTGAATTTCCATAATTCCATTTATATCCTTAAACTAGAAAAGACAATCACAAATTCTCATAGTAAGATAAGTTTGTGATCCTTAGAAGGTTAATTCCTTACACACTTCTATCTTCAACTCCGTTTCTTTGACTTCTCGTTCATCGGTATTCTGTGTACAAGTGCAATTTGTTGCAACTCACGATCTCACCAGTCTAAAGAAATTTTTACAAGTGATATAAAAAGATAAATTTGATATTTAACTTTACATAAGCAAAAAGGGATAATATGAGAAGAAAATATTGAAATTTTTGTACAAAAATCCCATAATTTCCTAAAATTCAGTATGTTGTTTCTAAATAGTTGTCTTTAATACTCAAGATATTACTAACATATATCAACTCTTATATCGGTAAATAGGAAGATACTAGAGATTATTGCACTAACGAATTATTGTATAAAGCATATAGATATAAGACGAATAATAATGTGTCAACAATGTATGATGATAAACACTAAAACCTCAACGTAAATGAAAAAACTTTGAATTCAATGGGGCTAATTTGGTCATTGCAAATGAAGCGTGTTTCTTCAACAAGGCACCAATTTTTGACTTCAAATTATCTCGCTCTCATCTACTGTCAGCTTGCCGTGAGCGGATTGAATGCGCTGTTTTTGACCCAATTTTCAGGCGAATCCTGGCTGTCTATATGCACGTGCTCATTTCATAATTTACCGATAAGAATACGTGAACTTATCCATGTCATGACTCATCTAACACTATCTCCAACCGTAGAAGAGAATCATACGTTCCACGATATAAAAATTATTCAGAAGACTTTGTCATGGCATCAACTATAGTAAAATTCAAATTGATGTTCAGAGGTATTCAAATTGAATTTTTTTTATTAAATATTTCGGCAACTCCTCCCACCATCATCCAACTCGCCCTGGGTATCCCGTTAGATGAGCAAAAAATTAACCGTATTAACAATATTCTTCTGTTTTCCCGCTTTCAAGTGGCTCTTCTTTCTCCGACAAATATCCTCAAAGAATTCCTATGTCTGCTCGTTCTCTTTCCCGGTTTTGGGGGTCATTCTGCTCCGGTTAAAATCTTATCTCGTTCCCGTGAATCTTTTTCGGTTGTTTCTTTCTTACGGGTTGCTGTAATTGGATTTTCGCCAGGGACTGTAAAGACTTACTTCTTTTTTTTGAAGAAAATCGTCTGAATATGGCTCTGAATCATCCTGTTTTTTAGCTTTATGATCCAATCCATATAACCATCTTCTCCTTTTTCTCGTCGTTATTTTGATATTTTCTATTTTTTGGATGTGGCTGAAGATTTCCTAGTTCTTTATGTCAAAGAAAACAACCCCGCATTTGAATTGAGTAATCCTGCTTTTGAAGTTTCCGGACACTGTATTCAGCATTTAATCCGACTCATGTTATCGCTTTTCCTTGTTTCATCTGATAATCTCTTGGGTATCATTTGGATGTCAGCGAATATTTTGAATTGAATCATCATTTTCTTGTGTTTTCGGGAATCTATGTCAACCAATTGATCCACCCCATATTTTCTTCTTTTCAGTAATTCATTGTACGGAAAATCTGTATTTTTTGGCATAAATATGGTTTCTCTGAAGAATGGGGGTTCTTGAAAAGCTTCTTGAAGATATGGAAATGGAAGACAATGAATTGGACAATGATGGGAAGCCGGTATTGTTACAAATCCGAGGCATAGTTCCTGTACTGGAAGAAGGTGATCTATGGCCTAATAGAGGATTTTTCTTGAAGGTCTCAGACATGACACACCAAATGTTTGTTTCTTTGCCGGAAGAACAGAACGAGATGATTTTGGGTAACAAATTAAAACTCGGGCAATTCATATATGTCCAAAACTTGGAGAAGTCTAATCCAGTTCCAATGCTCAGAAGCATAACCCCAGTTCCAGGGAGGCATACATGTGAAGCAACTCCTGATGATATTGTTTCGCCTGGAAATTTGGGGAAGTGTCTTCAGGCATCTAATGTGGATTCAATTGTTGAAAAGGGTGTCATTTCAGAGAAAAAGATATCTGAAAGTTCATCTGATTCTAGCAAGTCAGCCCGAGGTTTGTCTGATTCAGAGTCATTAGGGAAAGGAAATGAAGCCTTGGAGGGTAGATCACGACGAAGAATTCGCTCTTTGAGTGTTTAAAAAGCTGATCCAGGTAAAAACAAGACAGACAAATTCCATATGGGAGTACCTCATACTGATAAGAAAAGTTGCAAGGTTGAGGCCAAAGCGAGACAGAGCAGGACGATGTCTGTTGATAATGATGGTGATTCAGATAGCATGATATTTTTGAGCTCATCAATTCCTATCTCAAAGAGAAGAAGTTGGACTGAGTCGGATATTTTGGAAGTCAAGGAAATTTATGATTCTTCACTTGTCAAGCCTGAGATTAGACCAACTGCTCGTGTACATAGTGCAAATGTGAGTTTCTCATTCTTCATCTACAATATTGAAGTTATCTTTTAGATTAGCAAAGGCATAGCAGTTATTGAAATTCAGAAAGTTGCTGATTTAATGGCAATGGAATGGAGAAGACTGGAGGGATTAGAATTTTAAATCATTGCGTTTTTTGGAACATAGACTATCAATTAATGAATATGTGTAGAATATATTCCGAACACTGAGAGTAACTTCTGACAATGCAATCAAGTTATTGTCGGATCATTGGCTTGTTCAAAGTGGACGAGATTTGGGAACTGGAGTCTGCAAATGACCACCAAGTACCATGTTAAGACCGTGTTCTTGTGCTGGGTTAAATTAGGAGATTATTAGTGGAAGTTGGCTGCAAATTATTACGAGTAAAATGAATTAATAGCATATTACAGATTTCAATTCACAGTGATACTTCAACCTTTGCAAAATCCTTTCTTTACTGTATTGAATTATTTATGTAAACAGGTTTCACCTGCCTGTTCTGTGAGCTACGATAGATCTGATGAGAATTTTAGTTCAGTGTCAAGAAAAAGATATGTTGCTTCAGGTAAAAGAATAAGTAAGGATTCCAACAAAGACCAAATTCCTGCAACAAAGATTGATAATGTGCAGGTGTCAATTTCGCTGCCTAATTTAGTCCGTGACAGAAAAGGGGCAGAGACGGGAATATTGTGGAGCTCCATTCCTTCAAGCTTAGCGAAGCTTGGCAAGGTATAATAATCTAAAAATATTATTTTAGCATAAGATTCATGAATAATATATTACTCAATAGGCAAAGAATTACCTCACGCAATAAGACTTCACTATTTTTCTATGGGATCAAGAAATTTATCTTTCAGAAGATGCATGTGACGTTTTCCTGTCTATGGGGCCTTATAATATAGTTCATTTATCCCCTTACTCGTGCTTGATTAGATGTATATTGGCTTCAGTGCTAAGGTGTTTTATACAATCTAATATTTTAGAGGAACAATTTTGGTCGTGAAAGATATGTGAGGAAGAACTTATTACAGGGTGAATTTGATTGAGGAAAATCTAATAGGCAATTGATGTCTTTCCATCCCTATGAAGGATCCAAACAGCTGTTCTCAGGAACAGAATTGGCCATGAAAACTTGCAGCCACGAGTGGATTAATTCCCCTTGGATTGTGTTTTTTATGTTTTCTGATTTCCTTTTCCATTTATCACTTTGCCGTCTGCATTAGGGATTAGAGTTTAAATAGATGGCATCGATTATCTTATTGCCTGCACTTCAGGAGGTTGCAAGACAAAGAGAGGGTGCTCTGCTTGATGCTGCTGATGCATTGCAAGAAGCTTGTGCTGCTGAGAGATTGCTCAGTTCTTTAGGGTGAGAAAAAGCACATCTATCTATTATTTTACGATGATTTATTTTTTCTTACACAGAAAAGAAGATGCGGTAATGGTACTTGTCTTGAAAGAGTTCAAGTGATTTTTAATTATTGTGATTATCATCAATATTCAACATAAAAACAATTTCTATAAAAAAGGGGCTAGTTTTAGAGCCTCTAATGAATGCTGGAATTCATGCAGTTCTTTCCTCATTTTATTCACTCGGATTTCTTGTTTTCATCATTTCTGTTCCATATTTCTTCTGGCTATACTGTAAATGTGAATCAGAAAAGTTAAGAAGTTTCATGAGTTTTTGCATGCCATAATTCTGTTCTTTTAGAATGTATAGCAACAATTTCTCTTGCATTCATCTTTTACCATTATTCATATGTCCATTATCTAACCTGCATTCTGTACAGCGGATTTTCAGAGTTCCATTCAGCAGAAGGAGATGATCTGCAGCCTTATGTTGATAAATTTTTCGATCTGCAAGACGATTTGTCTCGGACCAAGCTGATAATGCAGTCATTAACAAGCATAAGTCCGTTGAAAACATCAGAAAACGAATTCTGTGGGACTAATTCAATCAAGGAAACATTGAATATTGCCCCTGAGAGAGAGAAAAATGCAACCACATCTATAAAATCCGCTGTGGCCCTTGACCTTTCCCCACACAATGTGACCCTCAACTCAATGGCTAATCCAACACCTACCACAAACAAGGCAAAGAAATCCAGTCCATCAATTAGAAGTACAAAGCCAAAAGGCGCATGTATCATTAGAAAGGACAGAAGCAAGATGAAATTCCTCTTGGGTTATCATCTTGCAAGGATGATCAGCATTATTGGACTCCGGGAAGTACTCTATGTGCTGCTGTCGCCTTGGCTGCATCCTTGCAGGACGAATGTCAAAAAATGTTTTTGGGCTGTATAGAGAATTACTTGGACGGAGTCGAAAGAAAGAGCTTGTTGATGGAATATGACAGTCACATGGCTAGGATGATGTACAAGAGTTAAAAGGGTGAGTGACTGGTTGGACACGATCGTAAATAAAGAGGGCAATCCCCTCAAAAGCAAAGGATGGGCTAGGGGGAGGTCTGTATAACCTGGAGGGTTCTGCTAATGAAACTTATGGAAGGGTAAAACATAAAATATATGGTATCCTGCTGAACCATGTTGAAAGGACTGCAATGGCTTATGCAGGTAGCAATGCATAACCTCAGGATAACTAACAAAAAATGTTGGTTTATGCATTGGTTGTACAGTGCAGAGTGCACATTCTATACGAATATACAATTTGCCGGTCCAGTTCTAGTATCAACTAGTTAACATGTTATGGCACTAATCAGGCAACCGCTCATGTGAACGAGAATATTACAGATCTGCTGTCAACTGACACTATCAATAAGAGAAACATTTATTTGTTTTTTATTAGTTTATTTTATAAGTAAGGCTTGCAGTTTTAGCTACAAGGTGCCTGTGGCTAGGGGGAAAATGAAGAGAGAGGCGGTGGGCTGGTAGGGATGGGGTTAAAAGTAGGAGATCAATAAAAAATCTCATCCCATTAGCACAAGAAAGCAGGTTTAAAAAAGAGTAAAAATTCCTATAGAAAATGTTAAATTTTTTGGGTTATTTTTTTGTCTCAAAATGTATTGAAATAATATCTCGAGTGACCTAATAATGAATTAATGAAATGATATTACCTTGATCTTGATTGTCCGGAAACAAAGTTGATTTAATAGCCAACTAGTTTAGTGGCTTAGTTGACCAAAATTTTTTGTTCAACAAATCAAAGACCTACCCATTAAAAAAGTCGGTACCTCGTGGAAAATGGTGATGTGAATGGGTAGTGGTCACTGACCTAAATTAACATATAATTGAATATTGGTCCCTAATCTATATTCTAATTGGCATGTAGGTCCTCAGGTTTTAGGAATGAGCAAGATAATCTTCAACTTTTCATCATTGTAAAGCAATCAATCATCTTGTGGTAGAGAAGTTTTGCGATCTTTGTTATGTTTGCCAAAAAAGTAATTAAAAAAATCTTTGATGTGTTTGCAAAATTTTTCTTCATGAATCTGACACATTAAGCCTTGTGAGACTATATAATGGAGATTTAAATAGTTCTATCGTCAATGATGGATTGTCTAATCATAAAATAATTTAGATCGACCAAAGTTCTTTGGAGATTGATGAAAATAAAGTAACTCTTTTATAGTGAACAAGGATCACTTTTATTTTAATAATAATCAACTTATTTGAACAATCGTTAACCTTTTATTTTACGTTGAAGATGTCAAAAAGGGTTACTACTTCTTGCCACAAGAAATTGTACCTTAAAAATATAAGATACAATGAACGCATTTTTTGAGGAAAAAATTAAGAGTCACAACTGATTAGTAAAGATATCGAATACATGATAGATGAATTTGTTTAACTCTTTCTCCACCTTTGTCTCATTTATATATGAGTACAATACCATTTAAAACACATGAAAACATCACAACCAAGAATGGATCACATAAGGCCACGTTAATCTTTGAATTCTTTATTTATTTCTTTTGGTCACAAGTTTTTATACGAAAAAGACTTTTCTTAATTCTTATGTTTTTCAAGAAAGGGAGAGAAGACTCAAATGTCCCATTAATTATTATAATTAATAACTGTTAAACCCTTCTCACTTAACTCTTTCAACCCAGCACAGAACACACGCATTGGAGAAATTTCGAGAAATTAGACCAGTTTTCACAATAAAAGAAGGAACCCAAACATATCATCATAATTGAAAAGATCTCCAATATTTTTTTGCCTATTCGAGAAATCCGAGCAAATGGGTTGTTCTAAAAGATCGGAAAGTTCAATCTTGCTGGGGTTTCTTGTGCTGGTTTTTACTGAATCAGTGGTCGGTCGGTTTGTGGTGGAAAAGAACAGCTTAAGGGTGACGTCACCGGACAGCATCAAGGGAACTTATGACAGTGCGATTGGGAACTTTGGGATTCCACAATATGGAGGTAGCATGGCAGGCACTGTCATCTATCCGAAAGATAATAGAAAGGGCTGCAAGAGTTTTGATGATTTTGGGATCTCTTTCAAGTCAAAGCCTGGAGCTTTGCCTTTTTTCGTTCTTGTTGATCGTGGAGGTACGTATGTTTTTTTGAAGGTAATTGAATCTGTATTCAGCATATATTCTTTTAATTTGCTGGTATTGTCATCAATTTTTTTAGTTTGGGATTAAATTTCTAGATCTTTTTGGAACACCTTTTGCTAATTGATAAAAGAAATCTCCGATTCGTTTTTGTTTGCTAGGTTAATACTAGTATGATGTTAAACTTGGGACTATTTGAGAGATGCCCTTCTGGTGAAGTTCAATATTGTTGCTAGTTTAAGGTCAATTTGTTGATTGCGGTGTCCTAGTACGGTCGGTTATGGGGCCAGTTGGGGTTATTTCTTCGGCTAGGGGTTTTTCAGTACTAAAAATGGTTGTGTGCGACTGGGGCCTTGATGGGGAAGCTGTCATATGAGACATTTGCAGCCTATGAAGCATGTCCTATGAATCTGGAGTCATGTATTGTTTTAATTAGTTTCAAGCGCCACCCCCCCCAACAAAAAAAAAAAAAAAAACAAGGTCGG
>CAVNYN010275306.1:0-11279 GCA_963692815.1 Nyctanthes arbor-tristis | reverse complement strand
GTCATCTCCGGTGCGGCGTCGAGCCCGAGCCTGTCAATATGGCGGCGGAAGAAGGAGATTAGTAAGGAAGGGCTAATGGTGGCCAAGGAACTAAAGAGCTTGGAGTCCAATACTGTGCGGTTCGAGCGGTTCATGAAGAGCAATGTCTCTCGCCTTCTCAAATCCGATCTTGTTGCTGTCCTCGTTGAGTTCCAACGCCAAAATCTTGTCTCCCTCTCCATGAAGTTGTACCACGTGGTGCGAAAGGAAACTTGGTACCGCCCAGACATGTTCTTCTACCGGGACATGCTTATGATGCTTGCAAGAAATAGAAAGATTGAAGAAGCAAGGATGGAGTGGGCAGATTTGAATAGAGAAGAAGTTCATTTTGATCAGCATACGTTCGGAGACGTTGTCAGGGCTTTCTTAGACGGTGACTTGCCGGGTGAAGCAATGCGTGTCTACAATGAAATGAGACAGTCACCCGATCCCCCACTATCGTTGCCGTATCGTGTCATTTTGAAAGGACTCGTTCCATATCCAGAATTCAGGGAAAAGGTGAAGGGTGATTTCTTGGAACTTTTCCCAGACATGATTGTTTTTGACCCACCGGAAGACCTCTTAGACGATCAACGATGGGAAAGGGAGAGCGAAGATGATTAGGGCGTGCAGGTCATATAATTTCTCATATACAAGATGAGCTGTGTAGGAGATTTCTGATCTCCATCACGGCTTGCTCGGTAAGCAGGGTCTGTACAATGGTAAAAAGAAGGAATAGAAGTAAAAAATCTAATTTTTTTGTACAAGATGGAGTCTTGGTGTAAATGTCCATCAATTTTCACATTGAAGGAATAGAAGTGAAAATTTCCATCAATTTTCTTGTAAATTTTTGCAGGGAGATACAGTGACCATGAATAAAAGTATAAAACTAACCCAACTGACAAGTACCTCCAGTGTTCCAACGTTTATATATGTGTTTATGAACGTCTACTTGCAGAGTTCCATTTATAGTAAATGGTTTATACTTATTCTTGGGTGAACTTTCCTTTCTGTTTGGATTTTTGCTTCTTGGGTGAACTTTCCTTTTTGTTTATACTTATTCGTGGGTGAACTTTCCTTTTTGTTTGGATTTTTGCTTAATCTCACAAGATGATTTTGTCCGTAGCTTTTTATAATTAATTTATGTTTGATTATCCTGCAAATGATGTTTTCACAAATCCGGAGCCTGTTTATTGATCAGTTGCTCTTCGTTCAGTAAAGTGAGCAATCGCTTACCCCTATTCTTAATGTTTATTTATTTTCTTTCTTCTTTTTCTCTTTTTTCCTGGGAGGTTTATTCTTTGTTGGTTTCGTATCGCAGAATGCTAGGTCCTGTAGTTATGGAGAATGGAGTGAGTCAGTGATTGTGGTAGTATTGGCTATGGAGAATGGGAACACTGCATGCAGGGAAAGGGTATTTGGGTTTTACTTATGAGGAGTTATTTGACATAGATCGGAGCTAACGAAAATGTCATAAACACTGGGGATTGGAAGTACTTCAACTCAGTTTTTGCAAACCCGGCCTCCAGAGGCTGTTTTCTAGTGAAGCGTCGAAGAAAGCAAGTAAGAACATTAATCATTTGATCCCATTGCATTGTGACCTATGTAAAATGCTTTTTGCCATTTTTTGGTTGATGTTAGTACTACGAAATACTGGTATGTCATTATATTAATTTCTTAACTTTTGTTTTCTTGGTAGAGTGAGAAGTACTACCCAAAGAACAAGAAACAAATCCCAAAAGCGAACAATCTGAGGATGGAAGGTGAAGGTATGGTGCCTTGCTCTTTCATACAATTATCAGATCCTGTTCTTGTTCTAGAGCTGTTTATTAATGTACATGCAGCATGGCAGTGATAAGTTGCATATAAATTGTTGCTCTATAGTCAAGAAAAGTGTAGAAGGAATTCTAGTAAGAAGACAAGCTACTGAACATCACGTGTATGGATTTTTAGTGATTTTTAGTGCTGTATCATAGAGATTTGATACTCTAATTGAAAATGAATCCTGATTGGCATGTCCCGTAGTTTCTCTTCAGTTGTTTTTTCTTCTTCGTGTTTTTATTAACATGTCTTCTCCTGCTATTGCTTCTTATGCTGTCTTTCTCTGCACTTTTCTTTTTTCAAGAATCTCTGTTAAACTTTACTAAAATGCAGTTTTACGTGTTTGGAGAGGACTCTAGCAGTGGTGACCAAGGAAGCAACCTGAATGTTTCAAAGAAATTCCAACGTTGTATAACACCTTCATTGTTCATTGGGTTTAAACCTGTATCAATATATGTTCAAATCCCCATGACTAGAAGCAGGTCTGTTCCCTAACCAAAGTTCCCAGTTCCCACTCTGCATATTTTTCTCACTCAAAAGAGAAATTTGCTATTCCTCATTCCAGTTGAAGCTTGAATTTGATATATGCAATTACATTACAATTTACATAGTTACGTAAATTGCTGAAAAAGTTGGAAATGATGAAACGTAATTATGTACTCAATCAATTTATGACAGCCTGGTTTTTAGCTCTCTATATATAACAGGATTAACAATGATTATGGTTTACTACATTTGATTGCTTAAAGTTAGCGTTATAACCATTTGATGTTTAAGATAATCCTTGCGGATCGGGTTCACGTTCTTCTTTCTCAACCTGGAACATAGATTAATTGTGCGGAGCTGTCACAGGCATAAACAAAAATTGCAACCTTTTTAGTTAGGTTTGCTTGTCATATTAGAAAGATGTCAATATTCTTTGTACTGCCTGCTACTGTTTAAATTTGATTGGAGATCTGTCACTTGCTATACAGTGCTCCAATCATCTGCCCTCAACCTTTACTAAGTGAGCTTTTGCTTACTTTTGTTAAATCCATTGCCAATTTGCTTTCTCCACGATATAACGGCCTATAATTTGATGTAATTCACAGGTTGTGCAATATTCCTGCTATCTATGTGTCCCACGATAATTTGGCATTTTCTTTTGCACGTGGTATTCTTTTGCATCTTCCTATTCTATTTTTCTATTAATAAATAAATGGCTAATATGCTATCTAGATAAGTTTCCAAGAGTTCAAGAAAAAGCTACCAGAACCTGGTCTTGTGGATCCCACCATTTCGACATGGATCTTGAATTGGCTTCTGTTCTGTATATTGTGTTGAAATATATGTAGCTATTAATGGGTTAGTTTAGAGATGACCACTTCTACACATGACATTCGTGCATGAATTTAATACATGAATCAAATTATTTCAATAAATAATTATATTTATAGTCTTCATCTAAGTGAAATTTTAGTTGTAGTTATTTTTTTTAGCATAACTGGTTCAGTAAATATAGCAATACACGTGTCATTTCAACCAATGCAACTGAAACTGGAAAGGGCGTGTGGATAATATAACTATAGCTTGAATAATATGGTCTATAAAATGATTCTGAGCATTAGACTTTTAAGATAAAAGATAAAGATTTTGACCAGAATATGGAATTTGCGCCTTCATCTTAGCTTTCATGCTTAGAGGATTCATATTTGTATAGGGGGTTAGTGAAATAATACTGAATTTTCTTAATGAGCTGGTAACCAGAATAATCGGAAAGGATGACCTTTTATGAATATCTGTTAAGGAATGCTGATCTCTGGCATCTGACTTGTCACTACCAATGTTTTCTGGTTTATTTATCTATCAACTTCCTTCAAATTGATTTTGATGATTCCTATCGAGTCTCTGATTTGCACGGAGAGGATATGATGGAAAATGAAGATTTAAGTTGCATATGATACCAGCTTGTAAGAAATTGCTTTCCTATTCATTCTGGAAAATAATACTTCCTCAGTCCCGCAAAGATAGACTTGCGTTCCATTTTCATCCATCCCACAACGACATTAAAACTATTAAAGTGAAATGATTAGTAAATTAAAGGGTAATATTAGGAAAATGCTCTTAAATTTTACTTTAACAAGAGCACTAATTGAGCTTTTCTTAATCATTGTGAAATTAGGACTAGGTCTATCTTTATGGGATGGAGGGGGTATATTTTTTTCGCTTGAAAATATGCATTTAATGGACATATTCTTCTTTGTAAAGATACTTTGAGCTTAAAAAGGAAATTATTTAATTCAAATGGGGATTCCTACCGTATTTATAGGATTTTACCATGCATTTGTGCTGCCTGTGCCAAAGGGTGTAAGAAGTGTTCCAACAAAACTAGAATTACATGGATATGCTGCCTTTGAGTCTCTGGTTGTTGTTTGTTGCCCTTCAGGTGTCAGTGTTTGCATATTTTTTCTTTCACCTGATCACTTTACTGAAAGTTCCTTGTTATTATAGGTAAATTTGCACTTCTTTGCTAATGCAATGAGAATGGAAGTACAAATACTGAAGAAGACCAGTATAATCTGTGGTTTTAGGGCTGATTGATGAACATGAACCAATTTTTCTTGCAGGTCATAAGGAAGATGGAGCCCAGAACTGCTGCTTACTGCCGTGCCATTGCTGGTTGGTTTATGGAACACGCAGTGCTTAAAGTTTCCATTGTCGCTCGTGGCACTTAAGCCCTTGGTTTTTCTCTGTACATTCATAATGAAAATCTTTTCATGACCAAAGAGCAGCTGTTTAATATGACATGCATGACTCTTGGTTGTTCAGCCACTGAGCAGGTGATTCAATTGTTCCTTTCTGTATTCACTGGAACAACTCAGTTTTTGGGTTGGTTAGTTAATTATCGATAACTTGACCTATAGACAGACAGTCAGGAGCATAATATGCTTTCTTCTGTAAAATTATGCATGTCCAAACTTAATAGCTTGGATATGGGCGGTATAAAGCACTCAAAGAAGCCAAGGTCTAGAAATAAGATGCTTGAAAAACCAAAGTTCTCTTGCACCATCAAAGTCCAGGACTCCCCCGCTCTGTTAAATGCAAATGCTTATGCAAAAGCAAAATTTTTACAATCACTACTTCCATTGTACTAATACTGTTACCATTATTGCAATTCCATCACATTATTTTCGTGACTGGATTTTGTGGTTCAGGTTGCTCTAATGTCTTCCTTTTGAGAGTGTTTGATTCTCTTTATTCAAACACATTATAATTTCACTTACTACTGATTTGATCACTAATTTGGCAACTGCTCATTTATAACTACAAATTTCAAACTTTTATTAAATCTACACCACTCATTTCACCTTATTATAATTCAATTTAAATAAATAGGTTAAAATACCAGTAAGTTTGCAACATAACCAATGTGGAAACTTTACAGTCAATCTTTGATCAGTTGATTGTCATTGATTTAAAGTGATGTGATATACTGAAAACATGATTGTGCCATGTGTTAGTTTTGTTTCATTTTTTGTTCAAAGAATAGTGATAAACCTCCTGGTTAGTTCACTTGACAGAAAGATCTTAGCGGGAGCCCGAAATGATTTGCGGGAATGTAAGCAAAATGATGAACACCCCAGTCGCTTTTCATAGCTTTAGCAACAAAGTTGGCCTTCTCTCTTTTCCTCAACCCGCCCTGGAGATATTGATTAGTGAAATTAGAGAATCCGTGGCAAAAGCACACGACTGGACGGTGTAACTGATAGAGGAACACAGGGGCGGAGGCCCAATAGGCATGGACCGCACTGACCTAAAAAAATTTAAGTCTGGTCCATCTAATTTTCTTAAGCCAAGTAAGTAAGTTTTGAAAAAGATAACGTGCCTGATCCAAAATATAAAAATTTAGCCCAATATATTATCCAAATCCAATCCATTATTTATTTTCTCAACATCCAAATTACCCAATTAAATTACCCAAAAACTGAAACAAACTCTCACCATTCAGCAAGCAAAGTCTTGCTCATCTACTGGCTACTGCTTCCCGTTCGGCCGTTCCCTATTCCCTTTCTGCTCCCAGCCGCCCGCCCGTGCCTGGACCGCGCTGCCGCCGCGGCCTTCTGCTACAGTAACCGCGACGCGACCGTGACTCCGCGAGGGGTGAGGGCTCGGCTTCTTCAGTTGAAAGTTCATCAGTTCAGTGGAGACTTGGAGTTTGAGTGTAATTTCAACTTTTCAAGTATGTTATGTAGAAAGCTAAATCCTCCTATAGTCTTATATTATATCAAGATTTTATTGTAGTTTTTACTCTTTAAGTTTTGTCCAATTTGATTCAAGATTTGTGGGGGGTTTTTAGTTTATAATTTATAAATTATATAAATTAGGGCTTATTTGTTTGGCTTATTTGTTTAGCTTATTGTTTAGTTTAGTTAGAACTTAGAAGTATGTTAGTTATTATTGAATTGAAATTATTGATTTGTTGTTATAAATTATATGATTTAGGTGAAATTGTTGATTTGTTGTTATAAATTATATGATTTAGGGCTTATTTGTTTAGTGTAGTTAGAACTTAGATGTAAGTTAGTTATTATTGAATTGAAATTGTTGATTTGTTGTTATAAATTATATGATTTAGGGCTTATTTGTTTGGCTTATTTAGGTGCAAACAAATTTTCTTTTTCCCTTTTTCTTTTTATAGGAAAAACAGATAAGAGGAAGGGGGAGTTGTACTTAGATGATAAGGAAGATGAGCGGATAGATATTGACAGTGAAGACGGAGAAGATGATAAGGAAGATGAGTGGATAGATTTGACAGTGAAGACGATCTTTCAAGCAGATAAAAGTTTCATGAATGATACTGTTAGTAGTGGTGGTGTTGCTAATGATCTGATCATAGCCTTTTTACTTTCTCAATTTTTGTTTTCTTTGTGCTTAGCTTTTGAACTCTCTGTCATGGCGTAAAGTGGATTTGAATTATTAGTATTGGATTAGTCTTTTATTGATGAAATAGGTTATCTTATATTATTTCTCAATATTCTGAACAATTCTTTTTTGGTTTGTGGTGAGGCTTACGATTCAATTGCCTGACCAGCGGAAAACGCCTTATTACCCATTTCTGCCTTTTCGAACACTATTCACACAATTGATAATGGTTTGTTGTTTGCTAGTTATATCTTAAGTTGTCTGTGTTATGAGCAAAAGACTTATGCTGTAATTTGTAAATTAGTTTATACCAGAATGATGGTATCATGCTGTTTATTCTGTCTTGTAAACAGCGGGTCTCAAGGCCAAGAGGAGGAATCAATGAATGGCTACAGTGGCTTCCAGTTTCTGTCCACAAAAGCTTATATTACACTATTAGACACATATATAGTTATTCCCGTCTATTGACGACTAGAAAGGGGAAGAATGTGGTACCTTTGCCTATCGAGAATGGTCATTCTGCAGGCTTGTCGTCTGTTTTGGAAGCCGATGTAAAACATATTGTGAGGATGGCTAAAGAAACTTCAGAGAAGTAAGTATGCTACCTAATCTTCTTTAAAAGTTTGTCATTGTATTTGTGTTCATTGTCAAAATGTTTTATCGCTTCTTTATTTCAAAAATTTGGACCGCACTGACTTCAAATCCTGGCTCCGCCCCTGGAGGAACATAAAGACCATGTGACTGAAATTGTTGAACTACTATGTTGAAGGAGGTGGTCTTATCTTACATCAAGGAGATTTGGTCCAAGTACTGGGTGACTCAGCCTTTAAGAGTATTGGACAAACAAACTATGGTAGGTGGGTTCGAAGAATGTAAAAACACATAAAAGAGGAGTCGCTGAATTTGGCAGGTCCAAGTTATGCTTGTGAAATGCATTAGATTTCTAAAGTGCATCAACTGTTGCAGATTAGCCTTAAAAGTTTTTGGTGGTCGAATGTGCGTATTGACCCTGCTACTGATCTATTGTTGTCATTGATTACTTGAGGAAGTTTCAACTAGCCCAAATGTGAAACCAATTTGTGAATGTTTTATTTGAGGAAAAGCGTGGACATTTTTGTTCTCTTATCAGATTTCTCAATTTGTTATTTGTTCTGACTTTAGCAAGGACTTATTCCAAGAATCTTGACTGTCTTATCAGTGTGAAAGGTTCAGAAGCGACAGATTGGTACCTTACGTTTAAATGAAGGACAGTGGTGTTAAATTTTTCTATAAAGATCACATGGCGGCACGTGAATGCCATACGGACACTGCATGCACCACATGGCACGATTAGGTGCCCTCGTGTGCGTTTGGTTTCATAATTAGAGATTATGTGGTCTTTATAGAAAAATAGATATGGTGTTGTTATTTCTTTTAAGTTCTATATATGTTGATCTGATCTCGTCGTGTGGTGTTTGCTTAAACCAATGAAAGGTGGAGAAGTTGCCAAGTCCCCTGATGTACAATGTCTTTGTGCCCTGTCATCACCTCTGCAAAATTAGTGATCAATTTGGACAAGCTGGGTTTGAACTAACGTTGGCATTCGGATAGAAACCCTAGTCAGTAGTCGCTGTATAAGTTAAGCTGTAGCATCATCCGATAATGACATCTTATGCATACATTACTCGATAAAAATCTGATTGTAACATAAGCAAAATTGTGGAGCTGGAATTTCGAGCATCGAAAGGTTGTATTTTGATTGAATATCGCTTTCATGACAAGATTCTCGTGTAATCACTTTGCAAAATATCCGATCACTCGGAGATCTGAAATTTATCGAGAATTAGTGAATGCATGAAATGAGGATAGGGATCTAGTCAGAAAGATAAAAGATACATGGTTATGTGGGTAGTGGTTATGGTGACCACTTAATGGCTTTTAATTTCCCTTGGATGAAAGAAACTTTCTAGCTGCTTTCTGGGTTGGATCCCAATTTCACTGATTCTTCTTTATTTCATGTGGTGGGATTATTTTCACCAGATAATTGGCTGACAATATATAGTTTGAGTGGGGTTCTTACAATAATGATGGCTTTTGAGTAGCATCATAGGATTCCTCTAAATCTAATATATTTTGGGGTTATAAAATAGAACTAATTATGTATTTTATCATGTTTTAATTTGTGATTGTGATGAGAATCAAATTCTTTAATTTTTATTAATTCTGACGGGCATTGAATCGTCTCAATTAAGAGTTTGAAGCGAGGTTGGAAATGGTTCTGTATGGCCACTAACTGGAAACCAAGAAGAGAGGGGGGTTGTACTCATTTCTTTTTGTTTTTAACGCTTTTTTTGGCATCGATGGACTTTTAATTCTTTTGCTTGAATTATTACTTCTGCAAATGACTCTTTTGTTTCTTTCGAATATTGGAATATGTGTTAAAAATTAGAGCTGTAACGCTTAGCAGTTCCCGGATCATTTTTGGGGTGGGGGGAGCTTTAATGTATCTAGATTTTTTGTAGGTGACAAAATTGTTAATTCTGATTCGTTATGTATAATAAAATTCCAATACTCGAGAAAAGTATCGGAGACAAATGAGGAGACGTGCTTTCGATACACATGCTTGAATGTATTTAAAGATTGCATTTGTGATTAAGTGATAAAATAATTTACTTGAATTGAGATCGGAAGAGCCATTTTTTATGGTAAAATTTTGACACCAACAGGCCCTTTGGTATTTGTGTTACTCACGTATAAAACTTTTTTGAAAAATCTTGTAAAGTTAATAGTTTTAAAATTCCAGTTACGAAGAAATTGAGAGGTGGAGCAAGAACATTGAATATGGATACATGTACGTGATGCACATACGATTGAATTTATCTAAATTTGGTAGTTTTTCTCGTTACCACAAAATTATTTATGATGAACTTCTAACACGCACATAGACCCTTTAATGTTTGTGTTATATCCATGTACATAGAACTTTCTTGAATAGTAGTATTGTAAAGTTATTATTAGTGTTAAAATCCCAATTGTTATGATGGACCAGGAACAAGGGTTCACATATGTGATGCACTTGCTTGAAAGTATTTAAAATTGGTTTTTTTTTTTTTGGGTAAATGACAATTTTCTTACCTCACTTTGTTTCATTATTTATGGTAACACCCCAACCTTTGGATTGTGTTATCCACGTGTATTATTTTCTTGAAACGTCTTGTAAAGTTATTATTATTCTTAAAATCCCAGATTAGCACAAATATATATGTGTGTGTGTGTCTGTGTGTGAGAAAAGAGGTAGAGCAAAAATAGTGTACATATGTGTGATGCACATGCTTCAACATAGCTATTCCGGATAAACTTGGCATTTGTCTTTAAGTGAAGTGCTTATCAAATGACTTTTTTTTTCGCCCATTTTCAAAACATTACAGACGAAGTGTAGGAGGTAGAGATAGCAATTTACAAGACCCGGCCGAATACCCCCTGTGCACCTGTGACAACTCGCCCCGTTATTTTCAAAATTCAACCTTTACCTTTTAAAGTCAGAGGTGTAATATGTTAAGTCAAGGTCAAAGTTAGACTAAGATGTAATAATTTAATTTTTGGGTTTATAATCTAAGAACTTAAATAAGTCGGGATTTATATGAAATTATGTTATTATTTGGTGGTTTAAATGAAACAAGAAATGAAGTTAAGGACCTAAATGAAGTGAGGCAAGAAGTTGAGGGAATTTGTGTGCAATTTCCTATATATGTACACATGATTGTCTTGCAATTGGAATGATCACAAATACACACACACGGGAGAAACAGAGTCAGCTGAAAGGGAGTAAAAAGTGAGAAGGAAAAAAAAAAGGAAAAGGAAGGAAAGAGAGAAGAAAGTGAGGAAATTGCATCTTGTTGGCATTATTTGGCAATTGGACTTTGATTTCTTGTGCAATTTCCAAGTAGGTAAGTCAATGAATTATTTTTAGGGTTTATATATTTTCTATTGGGTGTTAAATTTGTGGTTATTCCTATGATTTGAGGTTAAATAATTGATGTTTATGTTGAGAGAAAAATGAGTTTTATTTTTTTAGCTTCTATAATATATTATGGGTTGATTTTCTTAAATCCTAGATATGAAAAATTTGAGATTTTCCATATATGGTTTGAAGTGATGAATATTAAAAGAGAAATGTTGAGTTGTTGATGTGGGTTAGATGTATTTGGAAATTCTTGAAGTATATGCATGTTACGAGAATTTTTGAGTTTAAATTTATTATGGTTGATTTAAGAAATTTGTTAGAATGGAGTAGTTGATTTTGATGTAGTTTCCTATTAGGTTAAATAGTGTGGAATTACTCTTAGATATGAAGTTGGAGTTATATGAAGATTAGAAAAGAATTACATAAAGTTAGTGTATGAAATCATAGTTTTGAAAGGGAAATTAAAGCTGAAATTTTTAAAATGAAGTGTTATTGGGGCTATTAAGATGGAAATTCTCATGAAATTAAGTATTGAACTCATAATCTGAGTATTCATGGATTTAATTGATATGGATTGGTGAATTGGAGTTAAATG
>CAVNYN010275304.1:0-11698 GCA_963692815.1 Nyctanthes arbor-tristis | reverse complement strand
CAAAATTTGTTAAACAATTAGAGCTTCATCGAACAATTTTGTTTCCTTTTAGATTGTTAAATAATAGGCTATCATTAGAAGAATGAATTAATTAGTTATTTAGAAAGGATATTTAAAAGAGGAATAGTATGGATAATTTAGTAATTCTACATCTTATATAATTTCTAATTAAATTTATTCTTGAATTTCTAGTCAAACCATATTTGAATAAAAGTTTTTATACCCATTAGTATTTAGCCAAAAACCCCTTGTGGTAACAAGACTCTTCATAGTCCTTATCACTCACCAGACGTTTGGCGGGCTTTTACCAAAGTCGTGGCCATTCCAGCCATTGAAACAATTAAGTCTTAAAAATGATCTCTATCACATCAGACACATACGTAACATGATGTCCAGTGATCTCTTGGCTCTCGCCATGTGTGTGTTTGATAGGATAAGCCCGCCAAACGTCTGGTGAGTGATAAGGACTATGAAGAGTCTTGTTACCACAAGGGGTTTTTGGCTAAATACTAATGGGTATAAAAACTTTTATTCAAATATGGTTTGACTAGAAATTCAAGAATAAATTTAATTAGAAATTATATAAGATGTAGAATTACTAAATTATCCATACTATTCCTCTTTTAAATATCCTTTCTAAATAACTAATTAATTCATTCTTCTAATGATAGCCTATTATTTAACAATCTAAAAGGAAACAAAATTGTTCGATGAAGCTCTAATTGTTTAACAAATTTTGGTAATCTTACAAATAATGGTCTTCTTATACGCTAGAAATAGAATGAAATCAAAATAATATTTATGAAGGCAAGTAAAAGAAAGATCTTACAGTAATTGATGAAAACAATTAACTCATAATGAGATTTCCCTCGAGCTGGCCTCCATATGCTTGTACATTCATAGTGTGAAGATCAGTGATCCAGACTACTGAAAGTGGGTTATGGTCCAACACTGCTTCTACATTTCTTCCTTCACAGCTCTCATTTCAATTCCTTGTTAGAACATCACCTTGAATGATAACAGGATCATTGCATGCTTTCTTCAAACAACACATCAACGCCTACATATGGCAACATGGCAAAAGGATAAGCCCTCAATGTTCTCATCGTTGGAGTATTATGAGATAAGAGTTTTGAGAAAAGGTGTTCAGTTATGAAATTTGGATAACCAACTTTCATTAATCATCACACTAATATCTTAGATTACACTCTTGGTACTCTATCTCTCTCTCTAATGAGTTTAGAATGCCATTAGAGATAATAGCTCTTCCGATCTTAAAAGGAAAAGCTTAAAAGAAAAATACTTGTAGAGGGACTCTGGAAAAACAAAACTCTTATAGGATTGAGCTTGTCTTTCTGATCGATGCCTTTGCAAGAGGAAATACAATAGTATTTATAGATAGAAGAGCTAGCATAAGATTACTTCATTACTGTTGTAGCCTCGTCTATGGAGACAAGACTCTATTATTATAGTAGAGTGGAGGTAATGCTTCTTCAAAACTTGTCTCCCATGCAATAAGAAGCAGTGGTGTTTGTAGGTTTTCAAGGTAGTTTGTATGCTTGTAAAATATATTTGAAATAGGAATCTTACAGTTTTTCTTTTCCAAGATTACCTTGGAAAAGTATTGAGTAAAGGTGTCCTACCCAATTATTTCTCCATATGTGATTTAGACTAGTTCGATGGGTATTTCTCTGGATCTAATGACACTAGTGAATCATTTTCTTCACTGCAGCAGTTCTCAGATGTATGCTTTGGGTATCACCAAAACTGCTTGCATAGTTCTTCTTTAATTTTTTGGCTCCCACTTGTAGCTCCTTGGTGTAGTCATACAACAAATCTAGAAATTACCAATCTCCTTGCTTAGTAGGGGCTGCTGCTTTACTGTATATCACATGTTCCTGTGATTCGTAGACCCATATGTTTTGTCCTTCTTCAATAATTGTTTTAAGTGCTTAAATTGCTCCTTCTACGCTTTTGCTTTCCTAAAGGTTTCTGTCTTGATAACATCTTCTGCTATAGTTCTGTGCATTTTGCTCTTCTCAGGTTCAAATTTCTTACTAGTGGTAGCCATGCCAATAATATGGGTAACTTGTAACATTTTATCATTCTCACCATCCCAGCTTGCGGAGTAGAATCTGATATAGATGTTCTTATGTTTGAGGACTTCACAATACCTTTGCACTACTCTTGCCACATCTCATGGCAATATAGATATTTCTTTCAACGATTCACTGGGGTAGATGGAAAGTATATTTCCCACATCAAATAATGCTCTCACCTAGTACGGTGGCTCCTAGATAGATGTTGACTTTGTTGTAAGTTTCATATGTTAAGGTTTTCATCCAGTACTTCCCAATTCTGATGAACCAATTGCATAATAATTTGAACATTACATATGCCTATATAAAATCTTTTTTATTCTTGATATCCATAACTCCCAGGGTGCTAAAGGCTCTGATTATATTTTCTCGATTAAACTTTGTTATAACGATATCATTCTTGCTAAGGATCATCCTTTATTGTTAACTTATGAAGCCTTAATGCTTTTCATTTATGGCGCTATGGCCTTCAGGTACTGGCATTTTCGCCTTGTCCTGTAATGCAATCTTGCTTATAGTGTCGCTATCTTGTCATTCATTTCAATCTTGAATGTTTCTAGCTCCTTCTTGATCTTCTTGATCTGCTCCATACCTAGTCAAGAAATCAGGAATTACATTTTCATTTCCTTTAATATGAATAATATCAAATTTAAATGGCGCAAACCACATTTTGATTCTAATTAATGGTCTTTCAACAATGTTATTATCAAGCTTATTTGTAAATAATGGTTTAACTTGAGTATTATCATTTTGTATCATAAACTTTTTAAGCAATAAATATAGTTCAAACTTAGCTACTCCATTTTAAACTGCTAGACATTCCTTACGATTGATATCATACTTAGTTTCTGCATCCTTAAACGTACATGATGTGTAGGCAACTAATTCCTCTATGCAGTCATATAACAGATTACATAAAAATTCTTTATGATGTTCCTTTCTTTTAAGAACTACTCCCCAATGTTGCAAGGAAGCATTTGTTTCTAATATGAAGAGATCATCTTCATTTGGTATAACTAATTCTGGTAGATGCTCACATATTCTTTTAATTTTATTTACCATTGCTATATCTTCTTTAGTCCATTCCCATTTAACTCCTTTATAGAGTTTCTTAGTAAAATAAGCTTTATACTTGCACAATTTTTAATAAATTTTTCTAAATAATGCAATATCCCAATAAAACTTTGTAATTCCTTAACATCCCTTATTATTTTTGGAAAATCCATTATTTTTTTTTACACCAATACGTGGTTGTTGGATAATTTTATTATTTCCGATTTTATATCCTAAGAATTCAATTCTTCCTTAGCTATTTCTGCCTTTTTCTTGGATAATACTAGCCCATATCTTTTTGCCAAATTAATAATAGAACTTTTTAAGATGCTCTATATGTTCTTCTAGATTTTTGTTATGTATTAGGATGTCATCTACATATACAATACAGAATTTCCTAGTTGGTCTAATTATTTTATCCATTCGTTGTTAAAATATTGTTGGTGCATTCTTTAATTCAAATATCATAACATTCCACTCAAATTGCCCTACAAGGTTTGGTGTAGTAAAGCTAGTTAGTGGTTTGGATTTTTCTTCTAGTTTAATTTGCCAATATCCTGACATACAGTCAAATTTTGAGAATATATTATTGGTTTGGATTTCCTTTATTAATAAATCTTTTATGAGTAACTTATATATATTATCCTTGGTTTCAGCATTAAGCTTCCTATAATCCATTGCTAATCTTGCCTTACCTCTTTCATAAATGCTGGAACTAGTTGACTCTTCTATTAGTCCCAATTCTAATAATTCTCTAATTTGGATTCCAAATTCCTTTTTATCTTCTTCACTATAGGAAACTGTTTTCCTATTATCTTTGCATCTGGTTTTACTAATTCTATTATTTCCATAGGCTTGTCCTTACCCCATTTTGCTACAGGATGCTCATGATAGCACTCTTCTAGTTCTTCCTTAATTTTTTCAAGTTCTTCATCTAGGTTTCTAATATGCAATACCAGAATTTTTGTTGTGGTTTTATTTTTGTATAATATCCACCACATTTACCTGCAGAACTCTAAGTCCAAGGCATGTGGTTGATAGGATTATGTGCTATTCCTACATCTTTGTATTCTCAGTGTATGTTTTATGATTACAAGAAGTTCAAATTCAAATCCATTGTTGTATTGTGTAAAAGCACTAATGTGTAGATAAAGTTTTCTCCTAAAATTATGTCGGTGTTAATCTTTTCTGTGGCATATATTCTTGGCATAAAGCATTCCCTATCTCCTATTATAATAGGCATTTTCAACAAAATCTCTATAGATTTCTATTATATCACTTGCAGTTTGTCCATAAGTTGTTTTCTTATGATCACTTTTATAATAATGTTCTGGGCATAAATTTTTCCTGCATAGACTTATTTCTGATCCTGTATCTAATAAGGCATGCAATTTAAGGCTAAGTATACTTGTTTTGATTGGCCTTATTCCTTGTATCATATGATTTCCTTGTTTCTATTTATCCTAGGAAACATCATTTGCTTTCCTTCTATAGTTATTTTCATCCTCTTTCTCTTAGTATCAAAAGGTGCTACCTTTTCAAGAAGTTTCATTCCAAGTAATAGAGGACTAGCATCTCTTCCTTTTCTATTATCCTTGTGAATTTTAAGGGTTAACTTATATTGTTCTATAGCTATATCTGTTAGAGATAATTCAAGATTTACGAATGTTCTTATTTTTTCCTCCCGTTTCTATAAGGCCAACAATTTCTTCATACTTATTTTGACTATTGACATATCCACTAAGGTGAAAAAATTATCTTTTTCACATCTTCTCAAATCTATACTCCTTCTATTAGTGTTTTCTTTACTTACACTATCATTTGATGATAGCTTGTACTTGGAAGGTCTCTAGTACTCAAACTTCTTTCTATTCTTCCTCCAGGCATCTTAGTAATTGGTTGTCCTAAAGGGTCTTATATAACTATTTTTTGATTACTTTGATTATTGTCTATTCTTCTAACACGTTGGTGAAAATTAAGAATGATGTCTTGTGGTAATGTAACATTGTATTTGTTTAGTATTCTTGGTGGTGTAAATTGTACTATTTCTTTAAAATCATAATGAATTTCTACAAACTCTCTTAATACTTTATTAATTTCTTTCTAATGGGTAGTTACGAAGGCATATAATGCTTTACAATGTAGTGATACTGCCTTACTTCGTGGAGGCATTACTAATCTAGCAATTTTATGATACAAATTTAATCCTAGATGCACGTTTTTGTCCAATAAGTTTATTGTAAAATTAGGTCTTATAGTGAACATTATCTTATTATAGACTAGATTTCCTGATACCATTCCAAGAAGAGCATCATATAGATCATGTAAAATTCTATTATCCATTATGTATATCTGTATAGGGATATCCATTCCTTCTCTAAAATATCCCTTGATCATTATTTGGACTCCCCCGATGACCACATTTTTAATTTTATCTCACTACTATAGAACAGTACTTTAGGCGTCAGTTGCAATGATAAATACGTGTCTGTCTTGAAGGCGATGTTATTGGCAACAACGCATATAGTAAATGGTATATGTGTCGGTTTTTGGGCAACGCCTATTGTGTACAATAGGCATCAGTTGTTGGACAACAATCGTCGCTTGTTGTGCACAATGGGCATATGTTATAATGAAGGAACCAACGCCTAAAATCCACAATAGGCGTCAGTTCCAGTATAACAACCGACACTTATTGTGGACCTTAGGCATCGGTTTTGGACAACAACCGACGCCTATTGCTCATTTTTTTTAATGCCACCAATGATAGCTATTGTCGGTGACACTGCAAAAGACAACAAATGCACAATCGTGGCTAGGAAGATCAGCAGCACCAACATTAGCATTTTACATATACTTTAACTTAAAATAAATCAAACTACAATCAATAACTACTCCAAACACTAGCAATAATATAATCTATAAATTACTCAAAACCATTATAAACTAACCATAAATATCTCCAGACTATTGAAATGTCATGTTTGCATAAAAGTCTATAATCCATAAGTAAACTATATTTAAAAAAAATATAAAACCGAAAATTACATATAGTTGTCTATAAAAGTACTCGGCCCATTTATCCTGAATCTCATCTTTGTTCACTTAACTATATGATCCGACTTTATATGCCTACAACAAACGAAAAAAATATTACTTTGTTAATAAAATACATATATAGATGATTAGATAATTCTTAGTTCTCAATAAATACTTATGCCTTATCAAGCCTTTCCGAAATACTAGAATATAGAGTGACTATCTCGTACATATTTCTCATTACACAATTGCCACACTCATCCGATCCTGGTTGCTTAGGGCACTAAAATTTTCAAGGAGTTGAATATTAATATCAATAATCAAACCAATAAGATTTGAATCTTCAATACTTATTGTAACATTTAAATGATATTTTTCATACCGTAATTGATTTTCACACAAAAGTGCTACGCCTTGTAGCCATTGTCGCCACAATGTTCTATGCCCTAAAGTTTCAATATATATATGTGCAAGTTAAATAGACTCAAACTTATACAAAAGGACTACTAGAGATCTCTAATGGGTTTCTTTATTTTTGCTAATTCTTTATCAATCCATTATATTGTTATGAGTGGTATAATTGTGTTTCCTTTTGCATTTTCAATACCAACAGGTACCTCATTATATCTTTCAACATATATATTTTTCTTTGTCCATAGTAAGATTGATGTAATAAAAACATCTTTAAGGTCTTTCTTTTAAGGCTTCATATCTTTCCTCTTCAAACATTACAGTATGTCAAGTTCCTTCTTCATTTTCTATAGATGATTCTATAGCTTCCATCATTTCTTGGTTCGTATATACATCTACATATTTTGTTTCTTCCAATTCTTCTACATCACTTAGATCCAATTCATATATAGAATCAATTTTAGATATTTCATCTATGTCTTCTATTATCTCATAGTTTGAGTGGGATTTTATTTCTTCCATTAGTTTTATCGCTTTAATATTTTCCTTCTTATTCTTATTAGGACAATTTGGGGATATATGTCCTGTGTCATTATAAGTGCAGCACTTGCATTTCTTATAGAAGTTTTCTTTAGCCTTACCTTATCGTTTCCTTTTTTTATTGTCTTCTCTCTTCCATGGTTTCTTCCTTCAAAAATATTTGTTATTTTCCTAAATCCTTTATGTCTCTTCTAGGGTTTAAATATTTTTCAAATTTTCTCTTGTGATAAGATTTTTTCAGTAGGCTAGTGACAACCAAATTGTGGTACAGCTCCTCTTTCTCCATAACAACATAAATTTGCTCTTTTTCCTTGTTTTCTAAATAAATTTTGATGTAAAGAATCCTTGAATCATTTGCCTACCTTTCTTTTGGTAAATGCAATTCTCATTCCTAAATTATCCATTGTTAAGTTAGGCTTTTCCCATGATATATTCTTTCCAATAAGTTTGGTATTCTTTAAATAATATCTGTCCCTAAGGCCATGGTAATTTAAGTGTCGATTCATGAGTTTCTTATCTCCTTCCGTAGTTTCCCATCTTTTTATGTCTTCGGTCATCCTATAGTAAATTTCTACAAATTTACATGTATATCTATCCAGTTCACACATATCACATATCTTTAATAGGTCCATCTCTCTTTCTAACTCTACTACTTCTTGTTCGAGTATACTATGTTTAGTAAAATATTTTAATTCTCCTAAAAATAGTTGTTTAAACAAATTTTCTGTTCTTTGTAATATTTCTTTAAAATCATCACTATTTAGATTCCTTTCATTATGCTCGACGGTGTCAAGTTCCTCTCCATATTTTAGTGCCAATATTTGTATTCAGATAATTTTTTCCATACCTTTGCTACATTTCCTCTAAGAGTGTAAACTATAAAATTCCATGTGCCAACTGTTTTCCATTTATAAAATGTAACTGCTAGATTAGTAGATTTTACCCATCCTTCTATCATTTCTTTTTTATTACTAACAGAGTCTATGTCCAACCATATTCCGGTTGTAGAGATCGGTTCAATAAATACATTTACAGGTGTATTTTCCTTAAGTTGTATAGGTTTTGTAAAAGTTACCTCCATTTTTTTCCATGTATCCTTTCTTAAGTTTTTTTCTTTTCCATTCTTTTTCTCATTTTGTTCTTGTTACATAAACTTTTTCAATTTTTTCTTTATTTTTAGGTTTTTTACCTTTCAGTTCCTCTAAAGTTTGACTTGTTTCTTCTACTATTTGATTGGTTGGGGGAACTTCTATTTCTTCTTCTTTCTTTGGCGGATTGTTTTAGTATACATTTCCCATAAGAGATAGTTTTTCCAATTCTTTTTTATAGCCTTCTAATTCTTCTCCTTTTGCTTCAAAGAATTTTGATTCTAACTCTTCTATGGTATAAGTAGATAGTGGTGCTTCTATACTTATGTAGGTGTCTTCAAATTTTGACTCAATTTGTTTGTATAAAATACATCGTCCAATTTTCATTTAATATCTCTAAGTTAGTTTCTATAGTTCTCATTTTAGTTATTATATCTTGATTCATCGGATCTGGTTTTAATATTGGTTTAGCGTTACTATCATATTATTCCAAAAAGTCTCTCATTATTTTAATTCCATCGACTAGTTGATTAATTTTTACTTCAAATATATTTGGCTCATTTTGTCAAATATTTATACCTCTAGGAGCACCGAACTTGGTGCTCCAGACCAATCAAGAACTTACATGTGAGATCGGAAGAGCGTCGCAATTTTTTATTTAATTTGGGCTCCAATGCCCACATGTAGATTCTTAATTAGTCAAGAGCATTGAGTACTAAGTGCTCCTGGAGCACTAAATCTTTTTCCCTTCATATATTTGTTGTTATATTTTATTTTTCATTTCTTCTAATTGTGGTTGGTTTGTTACCTGCTTAATTTTCTTACTAAGCTCAATAAATTCACTAATTAAGTGTTCTGCTAATTCTTACATTTTCTCTTTATTTGTGTTTGTTAGAATATTAACTTTTTGTATTTCATTTAGTATTTCTTTATCTTGAGCATTTATGTCCTTTTTCTCCCATCATTCCAAAACTATTCATTAGATAAGCATTAATCCAATTTAATTGTTCACTAGGCGATAAGGCTATTTCATCAAGAACTACAAATGTATTAGTTTTGCATTACTATTTGTTTCTCTATAACTTTGATTAGGAAAAATATTTTTTATTTATATCACGTTTTTGTAATTTTATCTTTGGTAATTTATTATTCTCCGTTTTCTCCTAGGCTTTGATCCAGGTTTGGGATCGAATGGTAAATTAATCATAAATTAACACAGAATTACCTAGAATTATTAGATTTTCAAGGCGAAGGGTAAAAATATAATTTTGTTATTAGTTTTTTTTTCTTATTTTGATACATTAGTCCCTAGTTACACAATTTTTAGATGGAACCCTTTTTAAATGAAGTTTTTTGTTAACCTTTTTTTTTTTAAAGATAAATTACCCTCATCATAAATAGATTTATCATGCACAAAGAACTGATTTTGTGAGAGTTTTTGGTACGACGGTCCTATATGTCTAGTGGTAGGACCCTCCAGTAATTTTATGACAACTGAAATTAAATCTCACTTATATATACTTCTGTTTTCTCTCTTAATTTAATGAAAACTACCCACTTAAATAATAGCAAGTGTAGAAATTTTTTTTTTTTGAAAGACCAAGTGTATTAATTTTTTTGGAATCAAAAGAAAGAATTCATTCATTATGTAATGTCCAATGCAATAGCGTTTACAATGAAATCCAGAGGGACAACCTCCCAACAACAATTAAGACCGCTATCCATAGATTGTGTAGCTAATATATGAGCTACTTCATTCACTTTCCTATCAATGCATTAAACTGGCATGATTCGAACTCTTGAGCAATAGATTTAACTCTCTCCAGAAGAGGACCTTCAGGCGACCGAGGTTCAGGCTCATGCACTAGGCGTATGACATTACTTGCATCTGATTCAAAAATCACCCTCTTGCATTTCCATTTGATTGGGATCAATGTGTAGATTTTTTACTAGATGTTAGCTTTAATCATATTAGCAAAACCTTCATCTCCACCCTATGCTTTAGCACTAGTGAGTCCCCCCAGTGTTCATATGTAGAATCATATTTTCCACCTTCCAAACAATATCCTTAGCACACATCTTAGAACCCTCATTTTTGGCTTTATTTCTGCTAGTCCAGACATACGAGAGGACTAACATAGGAATGATGATGGAACAAGAAAAGAATAGCAATAATTTCAAAAATTATTTTCTTTTAAAACAGGATCGATCTGGATGTTTAATTCAATATAAGAATTCATGATTAATTGCCTAAAGAGAGTGCAGCAGAATATACCGTTGACAAGCAATTAATCCCGTGAACAATTGGTAAGAACTGCTAGCTCCCAACCCTTGGATCTTCTCCGGAATGCTTCCAAGTCCTGGATTGCACCGGTGAGTGGGCGCCCCTAGGAATTCTCCAAAAAACCCGACACGAGAGCCGAACCGTAGAGAATTAATTCTCTACAAGTGTATTGTAGGGAGCGCGGCTCTTCCCAGGATTGAGAAATAAGACCGCCTCCTCTCCCCATCTATAGGGAAAAATCCAAGGCTCTTTTGTGTCTTACAAGACAGGAGAGTTCTATTCCTACTAAGTTTGTGCAAACCTAGAGTCCTTTCCGAGTAACTCTAATGACTTCCAGAAGCTTCCAGAGGGACACAATCGGATTTACATAATTAGGCTCCCAATAATTAAATCTAGTTAAGATGATTTAAACTGTCCGATTTAATTATTAGTAATTCATACACTCCACTAAAGACGAATTACTGCAACTCCTAATTATATAAATAATCACAAGAACTAAATATAATTAATTCCATAATTAATTATCCTCTTGACTTATCAATCTAACAGTTGGTCCCCGTCCTGATCCGATAATTAATTAGGCATGCACTTGACCGTATCATCTAATTAATTATATACTTTGCTCAACTCTCAATCATCATTGCTATAATTTGTTTTTAGCATGGTCCACTGAATACTAACGCTAGATTCCTGAAATCATACTTGCAGATGATTAATTAAAGCAGATCATTTAACTCTTTTATTCAAGAGCAATTAACTCCTCTCGTAATATGTATTCTATTATTTCACTCTCCTCCGGAGATCGGAAGAGCACAGTATATTGACCAAATATTTATTTAGTCTCACTCATAGCATATCAAAGTTCCTTCAGATTACTGCATAACAGAACCTACTCGAGATAGATTCAGACTAACCGTATGACAGTCATGTGGAACTTTAATTCACGTACACGGTCATGCTTTCGAATTAAATTCACAGAATGGTCCAGTCCAATATACTTATCATGTAGTATATCAATGTTATTACTTATGACCTCAACCATTTGCGATGATCAAGACAAATCGCCTACTAAATAGAGTTAAAGTAACACAAATGAGCCTCGATAGAATAAAGTGCCAACCTTTATTCTCAGCTCAGGACTAACGTTTTTTCGGTTGAAATATAAGATGTATCTTCTGTACTTA
>CAVNYN010275303.1:0-17324 GCA_963692815.1 Nyctanthes arbor-tristis | reverse complement strand
CTCAACCATTTGCGATGATCAAGACAAATCGCCTACTAAATAGAGTTAAAGTAACACAAATGAGCCTCGATAGAATAAAGTGCCAACCTTTATTCTCAGCTCAGGACTAACGTTTTTTCGGTTGAAATATAAGATGTATCTTCTGTACTTATCTAGAAGTACCCATCTCGATATTATCTCAAAGCAACCGATGGCTCTTCGTTACCGCTCAAATATCGTAAATCCGTTTAGAGAACATAAACATCACATTTATTCAATAAATAAATGATTACTTATTCATACTTTGGTCACTGTCCTAATACTTTATTGGGCACATATCCTAACAAATGATTGTTCTAATATGCCCCCACTCTTATAAATTTACTTGAGAAGAACCAATGAAATGATAAAGTTTGAATTGAGTTACCAGCGAAAAGCTTCCATGTTGAGAAGGTCAGTAAAGTGTCTCCAGACTTTTTGAACCAATTCCCTTCAATAAAAACATGAGAAATTGTTTCAATATGGGAGCAACATTGGCATCTAGAGGCTAAACTGACCTGTAGTCTTTTGCATGACACCAAATCCACAGGAATCCAATCCTTGCACAGTCTCCACATGAATAGGCTAATTTTGGGTGGGATAGCCTTGTGCCAAATAATTTTGCATGAAAGTTGGGTGGCGCCAGCTTGTCTAACCAATTCCCATGCATTTTAGACGAAAATTCCCCACTAGAAGTTTGCTTCCAGATTGGTTGATCCCTCTCTTCATTCTTAGTGGCATTAAGCTAATTTGTTCTGCAAGGTTTTGAGAGGTGAGGTTGTACATATTTTCTTTGTCGTAAACTCCTTGATGAAAAAAGTCCTTAACTAAGAATTTATTGGCCCTGTAATTGGCATCCACTGGTACAAACGGTGTTCTCCAAACTAGTGATCAAACCAAAAATATATCTCTCATGCGCCAATCTTCCACCCAATATTGTTTTTAGCAAGGATAGCAACCTTTTTTTACACATTTCCAGATGGTAGAGTCTGTAGTTTTACATTAAAATTGCAAGGGTGAACTTCTCTACAATATTTATTTTTCGTCATGTCAGTCCATAGGCTGTTTTGACTCATGAATGTCTACCAAAGTTTAATAGAGAAGCTTGCTAAAAGATCCTTCAATCTTTTGATCCCAATACCACCCTCTATCAAAGGTTTGTAGATTGAGCTGCACTTAGCCCAATGGAGTTTTGAAGAGCCATCTGTAGATCCCCAGAAGAATTTAGCAAAAAGTGTTTCAAGTTCCTTACAAATGTACTTTGGTGGATTTGTAACTTGAAGGGAGAAACTGGAATAGAACACAAAACACTCTTGAGAAGTGTGAGTCATGCTCCAATGGACTACAGTCTCATCTCCCATCTAGCAATTCTTCTTTTTACTTGCTCCACTAAATGGGTAAAAAGTTGTCTTTTGCTTCTACCAACATCAATTTTGATCCCAGGGCAGAGTAGAGGAAATGTTAATTGGGAGAAACCTATCAAATGCTTAATGGTGTTCTTTAGATTAGCAATAGCCTTATTCCCCACCAAGAAGCAACTCTTTTCCTTACTAATGCATTGCCAGTCACTTTTTCATATCTCTATAATAAATTGGAAATAGTCTCATACTCCTTTTCTATCCATTAGCAAAGATGATTAGATCATCTGCAAAGCCGAGATTAGAAATTCCCAATCTTCCTCCATAGTTGTAAAGTCAACCAGGATTTCTGTCAAAAAGTGTGTTTAAATTCCTGGACATCACTTATACAGAGAGAATAAATAGTGCTGGAGACAAAGGATCTCCTTTCCTGAGTCCTCTTTCACCCATAAAGAACTTTGGTTCCTGCCATTGATAAGAATGGAATGCCACACCCTACTAATATATTTTCTTATCAAATCAATCCACTGTTCACAGAATCCAAATCTTTTTAGGACATCACATAGGAAATTCCAATTATCATATGCCTTCATCACGTCAAGCTTAAAGGCCACACTTTGGCCTTTAATTTTTATATTTAATGAGTGAAATAACTCCTGAGCCACAAGTGAATTATCACATATTTCTCTGCCCTTTATAAATCCAGTCTGGTTTAGGCTAATGAGTTTTGACACAATTGGAGCAAGTCTATTAGCCAAGATTTTGGACGCTAACCTGTTGAATATGGTACAGAGACTTATTGGTCTGAAATCAGTCCAACGGATAGGATGCTCTATTTTTGGGATCAAGCAAATAATAGTGCTAGTAAAGCACATGTGCATGTATTTGCCTTTGAACACTTCTTGGATAGCCTCACACATATCGTTTTTTACAATGGTCCAGCAATGTTGAAAGAATAAGGCTGTGAATCTATCAGGACCAGCCTCCTTTGAGCCATTCATTTGAAAGAGTACAGGTTTAATTTCTTCCACTTGTGGGCTTGCAGTTAGTATCTCATTTTCCTCTCTTGTAACCAATGATGGAATAACTGACCGAAATTCTTCATCCCTAGTAGTTGGCTCCTCTTTGTACAGATGTTGGAAGAAATTAATAGCAGACTCACAAATCTCCTTCTCATATGTTAGTTCTTCTCCTTGCCAATTAATAATGTTAATTCTGTTCTTTATGTGTCTCTTGTTGACCATGGCATGAAAATACCCTGTGTTTTTATCACCACTTTGAAACCACTGAATAGCTGTCTTTTGCCTCCAAAACTCTTCCTCTGTATTTAAGGCTTGACTAAGTATAGCTTGGGCCCTCTTCCACTCTTCTCTATTTATATCAGGGGGATTCTTTTCAAATTTATATTGGGTTTTCGCCACTAACATTTCCACATCTGATACTTTGGATTTTATATTCCCAAACACTTCTTTGTTCTATGTTTGCATGGTTTTCTTTAGTCTCTTAAGTTTCGAATACATTCTCCATATAACATCTGCTTCAATCTGTTTTTCCTAATCATGTTTGACCATGTTGAGGAAAGTATGGTGTTTTTTCCACGCATTAAGGAAATGAATGGGAACTGGACCGGTAGTATATTCACTGATATTTTTGATGAGGAGAGGGCAATGATCTAATCTTGTTGAGTTTAAGCTTGTGATTTTGCAGTTGGTAGCTTGATTGCAAACTCAGTATTCCCCATAATTCTATCTAACTTCTCCAGCAGTCTGCCATTTGTCCAGGTGTAAGTAGTTAAGTCGATAAGCCCACAATCAAATATGGTCTCTTCAAACTCCCATGCTGCTCTATGTCTGTCACTTCTCTCTGCACTGACTCTGACTGTATTAAAATCTTCTGCAATTAACCAAGCCTCGGAGCACTGTTCTGCAAAGTTTCTTATTTGGCTCCACTGTCTCCTTCTCACAACATAATAGTAATCAGCATAAATTGCAGTGAAAAACAACTTTTTGTTCATTTAGAAGGAGAAAATATGCTGAGAAGGAGAAAATATTGGCATGTATGAGTTGCCATCAGTCACTACTATGTTGCACTGAATGGTATCTTTCCACGGTATCTATATTTTGGCATTCTGATTTGCATGAAAATGTCGGAAGCCTAAACTAATGTTGATTGAAGGAAGTTTATCATTACTTACCATGGGTTCAATTAGAACCAAATAGTCAAGTTTATGCTTGTCAATTAGCATGTAAATTATGCTCCGTGCATTGTTTTTAGCAATGCCTCTCACATTCCATAGTAGGAGGTTAATTATTTTTGTTTGGGGTTGAGGGAGATAGGCTTTGGGACTCAAATTCTTCGTCACTGCTTACATCCGCATCCACTGAGTCGTCTTCCTCTCCACTATCCTTATAGAACGTATCATTTGCTATTCTAGATTTTTGAATAATAAGGAAAGGATTGTGATCAACAAGCTCTTCCAACAGTGTGATTTGATAGTTTGCCTGGTTAGCTATTGCTATGTGTGCTAGAGGATTTAGCAAATCCCATTTGCGTTTTATGAATTTCCTGAAATTCTTTTTGTAAGGCTCCACTGGAAAGGGCAATTTTCCTTGTTCATAGACGTTAACTCCTTAGCACTAATTTTCTCTTTGCTGTTTTCCCAGAATATCCTCACGGTTTCCCTTTCCCGCCAAAGTATTAGAAGTGTGAGTTGTATTAAGATGTCCTTTTGTGGTCAGATTCACTTTCCTTCCCCGATCACTTTACAGATTCACCTTTTCCTCAGTTTGCCATATACCTTTTTAGGAATAAAATTGACTCTTCTTGTTTGCTATATGCGGATCACTTTTTGTATTACTAGTTTGACCTTTGTGATGCCCTACACGACCATTAAGGCTTTGGAAACTTGGATTGATATTTGCACCTTGATTTTAGTCATCAACAATTTCTTTACCTTTGCTAGGATCACGGAAAGGGGCTTGGTCCTCTTTCTTCTTCCATAGACAGTGAGATTGGTCATGGCCAAGGTGGTAGCAGTAGTTGCAATATCTAGGGGGATCCTCATAGATAACTTTCTGCCAAAAACCTCCCTGATCCATGCCAATCCATATTCTTTCGAGGCGGGGCATAGATACATCCAGATCGATGCATGTTGCAACACTTGGTCGAGTTCTAAGAGTGGTTACTTTATCTACACATAGTGGCCTACCAATTGGATTGACAATGGACATAATTGCCTTAAAATGTTGGAAGAAGATATATGGTAGTCCAAGGAGAGCTATCTAAACTGGTACTACCGGGGATTCCCGATTCACACTAAAATGTCTATCCCATTTAAGGATACTCATCGGTGCTGCTTGGATCAGCCATTTTGACCTCATGTACATGTGTAAGTAATTGCACTCCAATTGAAAATGAGGGATGACATGTCTAGGATCCAGCCACCCAACACTGTGGTTTCCTTTGAACTTCATCTTGGACATAAAGGCCCTCGTGACTTCTATCTTCGGTTTCACATCTGAGAACTTAGGTTGTAATAAAAGAAAGGGATCTGTAGCAGTTTGCTCTCTATTTGACGATTCCTATATAACGGTAGCCCCAGAAAGATTATGGGGTACGCTCTTGGTATTTTGCATGTCCCCAATAGAATGCACATCCTTTTGAGCTCCCTCATTCTTGGAGAGAGTAGAAAAATATTTAATAGTAATAATAGACTACTTTAGAGGGAGTGTGGGAAGTGAATGAGTAGGAAAAGCAGGTTTGAATTTGCGAGGAGGTACTTTAAATCCCAGAAAATCAGTAAGTAGTTTGATAGGATTTGTATTCCTTCTTTTGTTTTCCATGGATTGCTTGGAATGTTCTCCATGCAGCTTGGGTAGGAGAGGAAGGAATAGAGATTTATGGGGGGGGAGGGGGATTTCAGTAGTGGTTTACCGTTGAGCCACAACCAACGGCGTTGGAAGAGTAGGGAATCCCATTATGGGGGTTAAGGGATTTCAATTACGAGTGGAATGTAGAGAGAAGGGAGAGAGTAGAAGGCTGTGGTGGTTCTCCAAAATTACACAAAGTAATAATTAGCAAGGCAGACATTAATTAATAGAATTAATGGTCTACACAGTTTCAAAACCAATGAAATTAATCAATTGGCTTCAAGACACAAGAAAACTAAACAATGTTCGACAATAATATTTCGAAATACACTTAACAAATCCTACAACCCTAGCCCCTCAAATTCAAGGATCCTCATATGAGACTCGACACAGAGGCAGCAAAGAATTCCTGATTCAACAAGTTTCTTTTGAGATTATCAAACTAGAAATTAAAGAGTTTAGTTTAGATGCTACCGGTCAATGTAGACTTCCAAGCAATTTAAAAAACCTCTAAAAACGCAAGAAGTCTAGCAGCAGCAGTAGGCAAATTTGGGTTGGCTTAATCAAATTCAGCAGCTTCCAGTTGAGGTCAAGGATTCCAACAAATGGAGTTAACAACAGCCTCAACAGTTTTCAAAGGAAAGCAACTTTAATTGCTTCAAGAAGACTTAGAAAAACTTTAAGAAAATAGTCCAACACCCATATACTTACGCCAGCAAACACAAAATAGAACTATACGTCCGGCTTCAGAATTTCAGCCCAAAAACTAGCCGAGAATTTCCAGCAGATCTAAAAAAGCTGAGTTGTGTGATTTCAGCCCGTAACCAGCCAAGAAGAATTAGCCGAACTGTCTTTGATTTCCAGCACAGAGCTTCAGAGAATTACTTTAGAAAACCGGTAAGAAGGAATTGTAGAAGTAGAAACACTAGAAAATCAGCCTTGAATTTCCAGTAGATGGGTAAGAAGAGCGACAGTTCTTATTTCCAGCAGAATCAGAAACACCAGAAAATCTACCTTGACTTCAAGAAAACACTCCAGCAACAGTTCTGTTATCAACCGTCTGGGATGTTAAGAATCGGAATAGCATACAGCAAGGAATTTCTGAGCCAGAATCGCCAAGAAAATCAGCCTTCAAAAATTCCCAGCGAAAAAGTTCGTAATCAGTATTAATTTCTCCAATTGAATTCACAGGTTTGAAATTCGTCAAGAAGAATGACTGGTAGATGAATTTCAAAGCAAACCCGCATGGAACCACAAAGAAATCCAAGCGAAGAAACTCTGTTGAACCAAGTTGTCTCCAGTTGAGCTTCAAGAAAAATCTTCGTTGATTTCACTAAAATGGAATCGAAGGTCTACTGCACGCGTGCTATGCAGTCCGCCAAGAAATCCCAAAGAAACCCCCTTCGGTTCAAGCCTAATTTACTAGGAATTGCAGAATCAGAAGAAGTATCGAGAACCCCTAATTATCCTCCATGGTCAGAACCCTAATTTGAGAATAAAAAACAGAAACCCCCAAAGTTTTGTTTGCGGTCTGAACCCTAATCGAAGAACGAAAAGCCCCAAATTTCAGACCACATTAAGAAATGTTGGCCCCAAAGGGCCCAAAATTCTGCACCACCGCTTACGTCTCCGTTGAAGCTTGGCCAAAATGGAATTGCTTTTGATCCAGTATAACGACGAAGTTACAAAGCTTGGAGTACAAAACCCATAGAAAAGGAACTATAGAAGATTTACATACCCACAGATAGATCTCAGCATACACTCTCCGATCACTAATCTAAACTCACCAAGAGACTCTCACAAAGAAATGGAAAGAGAAAGATTATAGAGAGAATAGACATAAGAAACCCTATTCGAAAAGAATAATGTTATGTAGCACTAGTGGTGCTTGACACCAGTTTATGTAGCAATTAATGTGGCATTAAATGATAAGTGAAATTAAATACATAAATAAGGGACTCACTTGATTTGAGTTATCATTCAATATCACATTGATATAGATCGGAAGTACTAACGGTGCAAAATAACATTACTCGTTCGAAAAATACAAAGAGTGAGGATGCTGTAAAATGTCTAAAATAGTAAAAAAGGAGATCCCTATATATATACCTCAGATGAACAGCCCTGATTATTCTTGAAGGTCCAATGGTCCAAAAATAGACGGCCACTTGACTTTAAAACGTGTTTCCCAAAATTACAACTTTGTTTCCCAAAATAGACGGCCACTCATTCAATGGGTGTGGATCATATTAATTTATCCGAATGAATTCTTTTTCACATTCATTCTCTATTATATATTTTCAGAAAAATTATTTTTCGCATTTCCTAACCACTATTCACTAAATCAACTCTAAAAAATCTAAAGTACATAGTCTCTTATTACAAAGACCCAAGAGAAGCAATATTACAACAAATGATAAATTCTATATGATTTACCATTTACCCCTAACATTAATTTAACCACTTTCTATTCTAAAAAGAATTAAAAGAATTTTTTATTTTTGCTCTAATTAAATCATTATCCTCAAATATTATTGCTATCATATCCCCTCAACTTAAATTTATACGAATATATAAGTTCCCAAAAAAATAATAATAATAAATTACGTAATGTACTAAACATATAGCCATAGGTTTTATGACATTTGATTTATCATATTGAATTAAAGTAAAAGTTTTAAATCTGATTTAATTTTACTTTATTATTATATCATCAATCTCATGACTATACACTTAATCAAAATAAGAAGAAGTTCCAGTAACCCTATACTTCAAATTTGTCTATCAACTGTTAAAATTTGAAGAAATATCAAGTTTTTGAAGATAGTCTAGTCTAAAAACTAATAGAATAGGTATAACAAACATTAATCGATAACAAATACAATATTCTATATAGAATAAAAACATATATAAATTTTTATGTATTAGTATAAAATAAAATAATAGAAAAATATAACTAATGGATAAGTGTTACTTTTTCTGAACAAAATGGATAAGTATTATTAATATTATTATTATTATTAAAAAATAAAATAAAATAAGCATATAAAAGTACAATAGTGGTTTTTACGGAAAAACTTACATTTGACTATTATATTACTTTAATATATATAAGATAAGATAAAATGTTATGGTGGGTGGTAAATCTCTAAAGGAACAAATACATGAATTTCAAGACATGCTAAGGCACGTGGAAGAGAAAGGATCTAAATTTAGTGAAGACTATATAATCTCATGCCTAATAGATAAGCTTCCACCTTTTTGGTCGGATTTTGCTAAAAATCTAAGACATAAACAAGGGGCTTTAACTCTAAATCAGGTGTATAATTCTCTAAGAGCTGAAGAACATCATGAAAACCTTGTCAACCAAGTTGATGAAACTAAAACTAATGTGAACTTAGTAGAGAATTCAAAAAATTCATCTAATAATTCAAAACAATATAAATATAAAAATCATAAGTTCAAAAAGAACTTCAACCGGAAAAATTCACAAATTAACAACTACACTAATTAGAATAATAAAGGCAAAGAGAAGAAGCAAGGACCATGCTATGTGCGTGGAAGGACGAACAATATTGCTAAGGAATGTCATTACCGAAAGACCAAATAGTACAAGCCTAATGGAAAATATAAAAAAGATCAAGTAAACATGGTGGAGGATGGTGAACCTCTATTATGTGTGAATCTTTAAACCCTTTAGTCAGCTTTACTTATTGTAATAATGATTGGCGGTTAGATTCAGGAGCAACTATTCATATTTGTTGTAATAAAAACCTATTTAAGTCTTATTAGGCTACAAGTGGAGGAACTATGACTTTGGGAAATAGTACCACTTCTCCCATATTAGGCATTGGAAGGATCGAGCTCAAGATGACTTTGGGGAAGACTTTGGTTTTGGATGAAGTTCGACATGTACCTGAAGTTAGGAAAAATTTAGTTAGTGGGACACTTGTAGTTTGTTAAGGTTTCATACTTCTCGACAATTGAAGCCACATAGACAAAATTACACTCAAGATATGACATTGATCTAGCTGTTATTGTTTTTACTCAAGATATGACATCACTATTTATATGTGGTTAAGTGTGAGATTTACATTGACCATAAGAACCTAAAGTATTTCTTCACTCAAAAAGAGTTGAATATATGACGAAGGAGATGGCTCGAACAGGTGAAAGATTATGATTGTACGATTCACTACCACTCGGAAAAGGCAAATGTGGTAGATGGTACTTTAAGTCATAAGAATTTCATGTTAAGTAAGAGCCCTAAAGAACGACTATGAGAAGTTGAGAATTTTAGGCTAGCGTAAGCTAAACTTGGAGCAATTACTCTTCAACACATAATAAATTATCAGATTCATGAGATCTAAAAGATCGTTCCTTTTGCAGAAAAGATTCGAGCGAATCTAGTTAAAGGTAAGGAATCTTCTTATAGTATTTCTACCCAAGGTTTGCTAAGATTTTAGGAATGAATCTTTGTACTTGAAGATGGGAATTTGCATAATCAGATAATGAGTGAGGCTCATTGCACCCCATACTCGGTACATCCCGGTACAACGAAGTTCTACCGTGACATTAAAAGAGTATATTGGTGGCCGAATATAAAAAATAAATTGTAGAATTTGTTAGCAAGTGTTTCACTTGCCAACAGGTGAAACTTGAGCATCAAAGGCCGGCTAGAATGTTGCAACTGCTAGAGATACCCGAATGGAAGTAGGAGAAAGTCTGAATGGATTTTTTAACAGGATTGCCTAAAGTATTCAAAGGCTATGATGCTATATGGATAAGAGTTGATAGACTTACTAAATCGGCTCATTCTCTCCCTATCAAAATGAATTATCAAATGGAGAAATTAGTAGAATTGTATATTCAGGAGATTACAAGATTGCATGGTGTTCCAATCACGATAGTCTCCAATAGAGACCCTCATTTTCTATCCAGGTTTTGGAAGGAAGTGCAATAAAGTCTAGGTACTCGATTGAAGCTTAGTACCGCCTTCCATCCTCAAACCGACGGGCAATCAGAGTGGACTATTCAAAAGGTGAAGGATATGCTTCAAGCTGTGGTATTGGAATACCCAAAAAATGGGATCATTATATTCCATTGATTGAGTTCTTGTATAACAATAGCTATCATATGTCAATTCCGATCTCACCGCATGAGGCGATATACAGAAGAAGTGTCGATCACCTCTTTATTGGAATGAAGATGGGGAGAATTGACTCACTAAGATGGAATTATTACAAGAAATGATCCAAGTGGTCAAGAAGATGAAGGGAAGTTAAAGATCGCTCAAGATCGTCAAAAGATTTATGCCGATAGAAAGAAATGACTGCTAGAATTCAAAACTGGAGATCAAGTGTTTATCAAAATCTCACCAATTAAGAGATTGTTACGCTTTCGGAAGTGTCACAAGCTAATCCCCCAATATATTGGACCGTTTGAGATAACACGGAGAATTGGTAAGGTGGCATATGAGATTAAACTCCCGCCACATATGAATAGGATTTATCATGTATTTCATGTTTCAACTTTGTGAAGGTATATTCCTGATCCTTCTCATATACTTCCATAGGTACCAACTTTGATTCAACCTAATTTAAAGTACGAAGAGTGACCAATTAAGATCTTGATGAGAGGCGTTAAGAGGTTGAGGAATAAATAATTTCCTATTGTACAAGTATTGTGGAAAAGTGAAATTCTCAATGAAGAAATATGGGAACGAGAAGACAAGGGTTCGTCACATTGGCCCTCCAGTGCAAGAATAAATTGTTGAAATTGATGTTCAAAGTATAATTAGTTGGACTGGGTTTTACTGGGTCGAATTAATTAGATTAATTAATTGACTCATTATGTTATAGGCCCATGCAAGCCGAGTATGACTAGGGTTTTACATCCTACGAGTATAAATAGACGTCTTGTGTTTAGGGTTTGCATGGTGGAATATTCGTATGACTAATTTTTACATGATATGATCGTGGATATTATATCAATTTCTTGCTAGCACATTAAATTGATAGAACACTAAATATACTCCCAAAAATCTGCTTCGAATTGTTCATTGTTGTGGAGTTCAGAATCCATTCTTGTTGTATGGATTACCATTAGGGATTGGACAATTAGACAGTTGTAGTGACAAACATTGGTCAAATGGTTAATCAGAACTTGGAGTATGCGGCGTTTATCAAAGAGGTATTTTTCCTATCACAAATTCTTTCTAACTGCAATGTCAATACTAGGCATATGAATTGAATAATTATTTAATTTTCTGTTGTACATATATTGTTCAATTTCTAACAGTGATAATAGAGCCTATCTTGTAACTTATTAGAATTTGTTGCTCAAGATGAATTTGAAAACAGTCATTATTGTTTTGTTAGATATCAATTTGATCTAGTAATTGACAGATAAATTTTTAGAAATTTTAGAAATAGGATTTCTAAATAGAATTGAAATTTGATTTTAATGAAAGTTCGAATATGATTTGATATGGTAAAACGGATGGAAGCAACTCATGTTTGAAATTGCTACGGCCTCGGGTGTTCAACTTGTTGTGAAATAACTGATGACACATATTCTCTTTTGCCATTATTGGGGTTCAATAAGGGTGGTATAGTTGCAGCTATTGCCACTGCCACTACTAACTTTAAGCGCATTAATGACGTTTATAAGTACCCAGTTAATATAAATAGGGGCCAAAAATAAAGCTAAAATGCCCCTAAGAGAATGAGAGGCAGATTAGTAAATGCCTCTATAAATTATTCCCCTAATAATAAATAACGGCGTATTGGATAGAAAAGACGCCCCCTATTAATATGTATCCCACATAGGCAAATTATTCTATTAGAAGCACATATTTAAATGTCCCAAATAAATTTAAACAAATAGGGGCACTTATTAATGCACGTAATATTAAATAAATATTAAATTAGTATTAGTTATAGAGACATATCCATGTGCCCCTAATATGTTCAAAAATTAATAAAATATTTAATTTAGTTATATTCACACATGTAATTATTTAATTATATACATATATATATATATACTCATTCATTATTTTATAAAATCAAAATGTTTTAAATAAATTAAGTCAATATATTAATAATAAATTGTACATGATAAATCATTGCAAATGAAATAGAATATTATTTGATTGATTAGCATTCGAAAGTACAACTACAATCAACACGAGTTGACAGACAATTAGACATACTCATAAAATGGTAACAATAATTATATACATCTAATGACAGGCAAAACGTAGTTTGGTTTAATTTGTCTTCTCCACGAGGGATGTCCTAGAACCCCCAAGTGATATTGAAGTAAATATGAAGTCTACATCATTGAGTATCGTGTAAACACTCCATGATGGTACGGCATCTACCATGGATACTAAGAGGAGGACCATTGTTACTCATCAATAATTTCTTGTCTCTCATATTCGTCATCCCATATACTTTCCCCAACTGAAAAGAAGAAAAAGAATTACTATGAAAATGAAAATAATATAACTGCTAATTGACAAACTAAGCCTTTTGAAAGAATAAGTTTTTCTCTCTTAACTCTTCACCAATTAACTAAAAGGAAGAAGAAAAATCAATCATCCACCGCAATCATACATTTGATCTTAAATTCTATAATAATTAATACACACACTAAAAAAGTAAATAAATAAATGAAGAGAAGTTCACCCTGAAATCGGTGGAACGCGTTGTATATTTGTTGCATTCCCTCTTCTAGAATATAATTCCTTGGCAAGATTTCACATCGTTTAAATTTGTAGCCTAAACAACATAACTATTAGAAATACTAAATAAGTAAGAGAAACGAGCTAGAACTAAAGAAAACATGAAGGCATTGTAACCAATACAAAAGAGTAGGAGATGAGCACATTGGACATTCCAAAGATATACAAACAATTTTGCTAAAAGAAAAATGATAATTTACCCACCTCAAGGCCTTTGCTATCCAGTGTCATAGATGTTGTTTCCCTCTGATTAGATGTGTTTCTTCAACAATCAATAATCACTCCATTTATCCTTGAGAAACCCCAACCTCCGTCTCCATCTGCCCTAAATTTCACACATCATCTACCCCTTTTTCTCCTCAAGCAATGAACCTGGAGATATTTAAGAAACACTGTCACCATCATTAGCTGATCAAAAGAATCTCTGTAATGGAATCAGTAAAGGACATAAACTCTTGACTTTTACTATGCATCTTAATTAATTATAAAATCCTAATTAATGCTTTTATATTTTATTACATCTATTATGCTAGAATTATAGTTTAATAGATGTAATACAAAATTACCAAGTCCTCCTTTTGGGAGTCCATCAACAGGGCCGGCGTGAGACTTGACATTCTATTCTCTAAAATAGATCGACAGGAGGAGACCGTGGGTTTAAAACCCTCTCCCACTTAATATTTTACAATAATAGATTCATAACTTTTTAAAAATAATTATCTACCATTTACTTAATCAAATTAATAAAATAGTCTAATTATTTATGGATTCCTTACCTAATTAAATCAAATCTGATAAAGGCGTACCAATGAATGCATGAACATATAGAATCCCCAGAGCGATGGTAATAATTCAAATCTACATGAATAATGCGTGACAACTATTCAATCAAGACATTCATCAAGCAATAAACAAATTAAAGTTATAAAACAATTATTTATGGTCAGACTCGGAAGATAAAATAAATTATAACATTGGGTTCAAGCCTAAATAATTTAATCTCCATTATTTTCAGTCTTTTCCTTGGTCTTGTTGAACTCCCACTGCACCTGATCAATGATCTGCAGGTCTGCCTCGAATGTAATTCGAAAACTCACTTCATGGTCTAGAGTTCAAAACTCACGTGAAGAAATATGATGCTAAGATGAATAATTCTTCTAATTGAATTAATTAACTTGCCAATAATATTTTAATCCATTTGACCTAGTCATAGCAAAATGTTAATAAGTCAATTAATTATATATTTGATCTATTAGATCAAGTCCAAACAAATAATTAAATTGAGCCTAAATAATTAATTTCGGGCAAAATTAGAATTTTATAGGGTGTTTGATTCTCTTTTTCAAAACACATTATAATTTCACATATCACTGATTTGACTACTGATTTGACAACTGCTCATTTATAACCACAAATTTCAAACTTTCATTTAATCTACATCACTCATTTCACCTCATTATAATTTCTTATTATAATTTAATTGCAATAATAAGAATCAAACAGCCACTTAATCTATTAGACCGGGTCTAAATAAGATTCCATTTTTAGGCTCATTAATTTATCCCACAACTTTAAATTAGAAATATTATCCAATTTAATTAGAATCCAATTCAAGACTTCAGGCTAAAAGCCCACAAGAATTGATCCAATTAAATTACTTGTTAAGATCCAATTCTTGATCTTAGGACTTAAGCTCACAAGAATTGTTTTAACAAATTTCAGGCCCAAATTTAGTCCTTGATCTAGATATAAATCCATAAGAATAAGCCCAAAACAAGTATCAAGACCCAAAAGTAATTTCAGCTAATTGCAAACCCTAGCACTAAATGTCAAAAATATCACCATGTTCATAATCTCAAATAAACATAGCACCATCTTCATCACCACCTTGGAGCCGTCTCGGGCGACGGCACCATCGCCGATGGGGACTGGCAACACTGTGGCGGCCAGTGCTAGAAACTGGTGACATTGCCACGTGAATCAGAATGCCCAGTCACATGGCAGCAACCGCAGCTGTGCCACCAACAGAGCCCAGTTGGGCACTGCTCTGTACAGCACAGGCGGCTGCCAGCAACACGAACTAGCAGCGCCCGTTTGGGTACTGCCTCGAGCAGCCAATGGCTAACGGCTGCGTGATCTAGCATGTGCCCGATTGGGCACTACCTCGCGTAGTCAGGCGGCTACCTCTGCTGCGTGCAATTGTGCAGCAACTGTGGCTGCAGCAGTGCTGTGCGCATCTGCAGTAGCCAAGGCAGCTGCTGCGCTAGCACAGTGCCCGGTCGCGCTAGTGACAGCAGCCTACAGCTGCTCCGGTGTGACCAAGCCACTTTCCGACACTCCTTGACATCTTCCGTTGGTGTAGATCCGTTTTCCATGTGTTCTTCAAGTCTTCAAATTTCAATTCCATACTCAATATATTTGTAGCGAAATTACAAAAATTCCTATACCCCAAATTAATGGGATTTACAAAAGATCTAATTGAATCATGAATTAAAATTACAGACACGATTAAGAATACATAAGGAAAATATTATATTACATTCTTACAAAACCAAAAGGACACAAATAATTAGAAAAAAAATATTCAACCGAGTAAATCTTATCATACATAAAACCATTCATATAAAATTCTACGAATACCTAAGCATCGCTCAAATCTATAATCATGCAATCCTAAAAGCATCTTCAATGCACGAAGTCCTTCAACATGGTCCAAAAAAAAGAGAGAAAGAGAGCAGTTATTATTTTAATTGAATGTTTGTGGAAAGAGATGTAGGAAAAAAGAAAGGGAAAAGTGAAAAAGATGAGAGAGATAGATAGAAATTCAGAAATAATGACAAAATAGTAGTGGTAAAGTTTTGAATGAAGGTCCAAATTTAGACCTTACACAAGATAAAATGGAGGAAAAGTGAGGAATAAGTAGTGTAAATGAGAGAAAAGTTATTAGAGAAAAAAAGAAATTAAAATAAAATAGGAAACATATGGGGCTGTTCAAAATTTTTGTGTGTATCTCTCTCCTGGAAGACTTCCATCAAGGACCGGACGCATTGGAGAAGCTCTAAGATCATATTAAATCTAATTAATATCAAATTAAAGATCTAGATACGCTATGATACCAATTGTTGGAAACTAGAAAAAGAATAGCAATAATTTCAAAAAATTATTTTCTTTTAAAACATGATCGATCTGGATGTTTAATTCAATATAAAAATATCATGATTAATTGTCTAAAGAGAGTGTAGCTGAACATACCTTTGACAAGCAATTAATCCCATGAACAATCTGGCAAGAATTGCTAGCTCCCAACCCTTAGATCTTCTCTAAAATGCTTTCAAGTCTTTGATTGCACTGGTGAGTGGGCGCCCACTCGCCGCTATGAATTCTTCAAAAACCTGACACAAGAGTCAAACCGTAGAGAATTAATTCTCTACAAGAATATTGTAGGGTGGTGCTGCTCTTCCCAGAATTGAGTAATAAGACTGCACCCTCCCCTGTTTATAGAGGAAAATCTTAGGCTTTTTGTGTCTTGCAAGACAGGAGAGTTCTATTCCTATTAAGTTTGTGCAAACCCTAGACTCCGTTTCCAAGCAACTCTTTGACTTTTTAAAAACTTCCAGAGGGACCCAATCGTATTTCTAGAATTAGGTTTTCAATAATTAAATCCAGTCAAACTAATCCGAGCTATCTTTTAATTATTAATAATTTGTACACTCTATCAAAGAAGAATTATTGCAACTCCTAATTATATAAATAATCACTAGAACTAAAATAATTTATTCCGTAATTAATTATCCTCTTGAGTTATCAATCTAACAATTGGTCCCTGTCTTATGATCCGATAATTAATTAGGCATGCACATGACAGTACCACCTAATTAATTATACACTTCGCTTAACTCTCAATCATTACTGCTATGATTTTTATTTAGCATAGTCCGCTAAATACTAATGTTAGATTCTTGAAATCATACTTGCAGATAATTAATTTAAGTAGATTTTTTAACTCTTTATTCAAGAGCAACGGATTCCTCTCGCAATACGCATTCCATTATTTCACTAACCCACACAAAATCAGAAACCGAAATCACAAGAAGCATAGATATAAATCAACCCAGCTCTATATCACACATCTCCAACGCGGTAGTGAATATCGTGGTAGATTATCGTTTTTCTGTGGAGGATGAGAAGGACGAGGAAGCGCAGAAAGTAGAGAGCACAAAGAGGAAGGACAAGAGCAGCATCAGGCTAGTCCGCTCTATTTCACTGGGGGTAAAATCGTAAACGAACATGTCTACAAATAGGGGTAAAATCGTAAACATACTATTCCTT
>CAVNYN010275299.1:0-10090 GCA_963692815.1 Nyctanthes arbor-tristis | reverse complement strand
TGTGATGACTTCTTTGAAGAAGAATGACACCTATGAGTTGGTAAATCTTCCTAAGGGTAGGAAGGTTTTGAGGAACAAATGGGTGTACAAAATCAAAAGAGACAGCAATGGTGCTTATTGAAGTATAAGGCTCGCTCGGTTGTAAAAGTTTTTGGACAGAAACACGGAGTTGATTTTGATGAGATTTTCTCCCCTGTGGTCAAGATGACATCCATCAGAGTTGTTTTGGGTTTAGCAGCAAGTTTGGACTTCGAAATCGAACAACATGATGTGAAGACTGACTTTCTTCCTGGTGATTTGGAGGAAGAGATTTACATGGTACAGCCAGAAGGATTTGAACAGAAGGGGAAAGAACACCTTGTATGCAAATTAAAGAAGAGTTTGTATGATCTTAAGCAAGCACCAAGATAGTGGTACAAAAAGTTTGACACTTTCATAACAAGTCAGGAATACACAAGGACCACTGCAGATTCTTGTGTCTACTTCAGATCTTTTCCAGGTGATTAATTCATTATTTTGCTGCTCTATGTTGATGACATGCTTATAGTTGGCCAGGATGCAGGATTGATATAGAAATTGAAGGATTCTTTGCATAAAACTTTTGATATGAAAGATTTGAGGTCAGCTAAACAGATTTTGGGTATGGAGATTGTTCGAGATAGAAAATCTAAGAAGTTGTGATTATCATAGAGACATTATATTGAGCGGGTACTTGAGAGGTTCTGCATGAAAAGGGCTAAGCCAGTTAGCTCACCCCTTGGAGCTCATTTCAAACTGACCAAAAAATCCATTCCTTCGACTGGTGAGGGAAAAAAGAAAATAGAGGCTATTCCTTATTCTTCAACTGTTGGTAGTTTGATGTATGCTATGATTTGTACTCATCCTCATATTGTACATGCAGTTGGTGTGGTAAGTAGATTTCTGTCTAATTCGGGCAAGGAGCATTAGGAAGTAGTAAAATGGATTATGCGGTATCTCAGAGAAACTTCTGATTTATGTTTGGGTTTTGGGGAGGGAGCTCAGCCAACTTTGACAGGGTATACAGATACAGATATGGCAGGAGATCTTGACAACAGAAAATCTGCATCTAGGTACTTGTTTACTTTTGCAGAGGAGCTGTTTCTTGGCAGTCTAAGTTGCAAAAATATGTAGCTCTATCTACAACAGAGGCTGAGTATGTTGCTATCACTGAAGCAGGAAAAGAGGTGATCTGATTGAAAAAAGTTTCTTGAGGAGCTCAAGTTGGAGCAAAGTGAGTACGTCATTTATTGTGACAGTTAGAGTGTTCTTGAGTTGAGTAAGAACTCTATGTATTATTCTCGCACCAAACACATTGATGTCAGGTATCATTGGATTCGTGAAGCAGTTAATGAGAAGCTTCTTCAACTGGAAAAGACTGACATTGATAAGAACATTGCTGACATGTTGACAAAAGTGGTTACCAAGCAGAAGCTTGAGTTCTGTGCCTGTCAGGCCTGTAAACATTTCAAGTGATACACTTGAAGATTAGGATATGTCCCTCATGGACTGGAGGGGGAGATTGTTGGGCGGGTCCAGCCCATAATGAATACCTAACATAAATTCAAGTTAAAAGTTAGAGGATAAGTGGTGCAATTTTATTAATTGTTAATTAACCAATTCTAATTGTCTTGGGAAACATGAAATTTCAAGGCAAATTGGTGGCTATAAATATTGGTTAATTGGTTGCTGAAAAAGGGAAAAACAAACACACGAAAAAAGGCAGAGAAATAGCACACAATATACGCACGGGATTTCATGCCAGGAACAAGGGATTTGGGAAGGAAAAGTTAGTCTATTTTATGGTTGCCGATTGCAAGGCTGTCTGCATTCCAGGTGGGTGTTCGTATTCTTTAAGTGGTGGTTTTCTCCAAGTTAATTCTTAGAACGAGTTAGGTGATATTTTTCTTCATCTCTTGTTATTGATTATTGGGTTCCATCTATTATTGTTAGATAAGTTATTGTGTTGCCAAGAATACTATTATTGACGGTATTGCGTGATTGTGGTAGTGTGTGGTTACCTCTTGATTTAGGGCAATAATCTTGAGAAGTTAAACATTGTATTTCCATTATTATTTAGTAATAGTGGAGTTGTCGGTTTGCCCCGTCGATTTTCCCTTCTCATTGGAGGGTTTTACAATGTAAAATAATTCTTAGTGTTATTTACATTTCCGCACGTATATTATTTGACATATCGATTGCCTATTTTAATCACACGGTTTAGGAAAATTGGTTAAATTGCCAACAGAAAGGGGGTTTTCCTCCTTTTATTTCCCAAAAATGGCAAAAAAAAGGGGTCTTCCGATCTGGAAGATCCTCCTTTTTTCCTGTCATTTCCGGCAAATGAAAGACGGGAAAGTCCCCCTATCATTCGCCCAAAAAGGCAAAAAAGGGGAAAGCCCCTTCATTTTTGCTACATTTTCCAAGAGGAGACTCCTCATTTCATTTGCCGTTTCTGGTAGCTGAAAGGGGGGAGTCTCCCTCTTTTCATTTGACTCCCCCCTTTCAGCTATGGAAATGGCGGGAAAGAGGGTGTCCCCCTCCATTTTGTCACAGATTCCTGCCGTTTTCAGCAAATAAAGAGGGAAAGACCCCCTTTTCAATTGCCATTTCCAGCAATATCAAAGAAGATAGTCATCTGCCAAAAATGACAGCATTCTGGTGGCCAGTTGGCTATCGAAATGCTCCATTTCCAGTAGCCAAAGTGAGTGCCAGTGGAGGGCTGGGTGGGGCAGCAGAAGTTCTCTTTTTTTGTTTTTTTCTCCTTTTGCTTTTTTATTTTTATATTGTTTTCTAAATTTTTAAATTTTTTAATTTAAAGGATAAGAGTGTAAAAGTAATTTGTTAGCGATTTAATGAAATTTTTGATGGATTATGCTATTAGAGACCTTTTATGCGTATTTGTAAATGATTGAAGATCTAGTTTATTGAAAAAAAGATTAGGGATCCAAGCAATTCAAAGTGCAAAAGTTGGGGACCTTTTGTGAAATTTACCCCTTTTTGTTGAATTTAGTGACACTTTATGCAGCTGATTTAGTTTTTCTCTTTCTTTAATTGAAGTTATTTGTTTATTACTCAGTCAACAGTCGATAGTTGTTCCTTAAATCCATGAACATCAGCGCCAAAATAAAAAGGGTAAATCATCAGGATTTCCTCGTAGCAAATTTTGCAACTACGACGTTCTTTTCTTCTATTTAAATGATCAGCTCTATCAATGAAAATATTGTCTGTTTTCAGGAAATTTTATTATATGTTCCTTACAAGATTTTTCTCAACAATTTGGCTTTGCTATTTTTTCTATGAATGGTATTAAAGTCTTCTTCTTAAAGGGGTATGAGCCTTATTTTCTATTGTATGTAAGCTTAAACACCTGAGAGCCGAAACACTTGTGAGTTTAAGAGTTTTTAGCTTACAGAATGGTATCAAGTAATTTTTCTATTCGCGCTACTCTATCTTTATAGGATTGCACTATCAGTTGTGAGCCATTAATTAAGAGGAACTCCTGCCTAAGAGCCATGAGTTTTTGGGGAGGTCATTGAAAATAATGCTTGGTTCTCTTCTACAAATCCAAAATTGGCACATATAGATAAAATAATGATTGCTTCTCTTCTACAAATCCAACATTGGCACATACAGATAAGGAAATAAGAAGAAGATGTGGCTAGAAAACCTAAGGCACTTGCATATATAGAGTTGGTAGCTTTAGATGTAGTTTTCACAGTAACAATGACTTGTGATTTACTAATTAAAGCAAGCATATGATAAGTTGATGGAAGATTTGAAGGCATGGAAAGGGTAAAATATAATATGTCAATGATGTTAACTTTCAAAAGAGCGTTTGAAATGCTGAGAAAGAAGAGACACTAAAGGAGTATTCTTCACAACTCTTGCATGATGTGAATCAAATTCAGCTCTTTGGTTAGACATTTGAAGATTATAAAGTGATGGAGAAAATGTTGACCTCATCATCTTGTCAGACAGTTTGGAATCCAAGATTTCACCAATTTAATAGTTTTGTAATTGAAAATTTTGTCAATTGTAGAACTTAAGAAATTTTGTGCAAAAATGAGGGGAGATCGGAAGAGCACATTAGAAAGAAGGGGGCACCTGGCAGTTGTCTAATATTGCGCTTGGGGGGGATGTGTGAAGTTTGGGATGTATTGATACCATTTTTGAGGTATATAGGGATTCAATTGGAAGGGTTACTTAAGTGCTCTTAACCAAACTTGGAAATGGACTTGAATTTTCTTTATAGCATAGAGTAAAATAGATGAGGGGTGTTGAATGGGAAATTACTAATTAGGGTATTACGTTTACCACCTAGGGGTAACTTGTGGAGACAAATTATGAATTCATGAATATTGAATTTCACAAGTTTGTTGGCCAATGACAACAGTTGGGTTAAATTCAAGTTGAATATTCCAATTTAGTTAAATATGAATCTTGGGCTTAAATTGTTACATTAATTTAAGTAGTAAATATTATAAAGAAATAACGCTCTTCCGATCTGTTTAAATTCAAATTGATTAAATTGGAATTTGTTAATATAAATTATGAGCTTTAATTCTCAAAACAATTATTTCGTTACAATACTTTAAAGTTCAAATATTATTTTATAAGTAGACGAGCACAGCAAAATTAAGTAACCATACGAGTATTTAGGTATGTCGCAGTTGAAGGAAAATAATCACGAGAGTCGGAATCTGAAGCCACAAGATCGGAAGGAAATAAAGAAGATCACGAGAGGAATGATAGACAACATAAAAATCAACAAAGTATGGAATAAATTCACCCAGAAGTCCAGAACTAAGTTTAAACACGACACGAAATTGCTGTCCTATAGGGATTATTGCCACGCTTTCATCTTAGAGGATTAATCAAGCTTTTCAAGGATTAAAACCAAGCAAAAGTTATAACCCTTATGAACTTGATTAACACATTAAACATTTGATTTTCATTGCTTTGATTCCAAAGTTCGGACGTTGGAATGATTCATAAGGAAAATTTTCAAAAACCTCCCATCTTGTATGGCATGAGTGGATGCACGTCACGTATATGTCATGTATATTTTACATACACATGGAATGCATCCATACACGCCACATCAGATGGGAGGTTTTGTTACGAAATTTCTAGGAGGTTTTGGTTAGGGACTCTAATTCATGAACTCGAAATCTATATACAAGAGTTATCAATGAAAGTACATCATTTTTGGGTGAAGGAACGCACAAAACCCGAATGGTGCCTAAAACCAAAGGCACCAGTTTGCTCCTTCGCAGACCTGTCTGGCCGCACAGAAGTCCTCTACCTTATGTATCTTTTTATCTATATTGTGCGGCCGCATAGTTAATTATATATATATATATATATTTGTTACTTCTATTTCCACAAAACAAAACACCTTCTCATGTTTTGATTAAACAATATTCTAACAATCCCCAACTTGTTTAAGCAAAGCATAATCCTTGTTTAAACAAATCTATAACAAATTGAAATTAATAACACTTATGTAGAAGGTAGAGGTACCTTTTGATTTGAACCTTTACCTAGTTTGACCAATCACAATGTATTATCGGAATCCTAAGTAGCACAACTGCTTTTAACCTATTATTCTTTAAAGACAATACTAGTGAGACATACACACAAGTGTTAGATGCTCTAAGTTCAACTCAACTCGCTTAGCACTTTCATGACCTTGCGCTAATCCTTCTCATGAACTTTTAAGAGAGAACTTCATATTTCCTATTGAGACGGCACCACTTCAAAGTTCATATAGGTGAAGTTCTTATAGTATCTTTTCCGATCTCTTGATTTCTAATCCGAAATTCATTAAGATTTATTACAAGTCAACCCTTATTTTTGTGATAACCAGAACTTTACATCATTAGGATAGGGTTTCACATTTAAAATGTTTAAAATTCTAAAAATAATCCACTTATTGAATGACTTGTTACCTTTTGAACCCTAGGTATACCTGTTAGTATAGACAGGTAGGGTTGCTGACATTGGTAGCTTTTATTGAAGTTTCATCCAATCCTACTCGATGTTTGCTTATGATTAATTTCATAAGTCATTAGATCAAGTTTTAACTTGATTCCATATTCATGTCTAGACTTTTGTAAGATATGCGCATGTCTTAACGAAACGAATAACAACCTTCTTATATTTAGTCAACATTATACAACAATATTTTATTTCCGCACCCCACATTTGAGCACAATCTTTAACTATTTTTCTCATATTTTAATCTTTCACGTAAAGATTGAACGACACTGAATACTCAACATTCATTATCTCTTTTGTTGTGAATTTTATCACCCCACATTTTTGGAATGATTTAAGAACTTTCGATGTTCTCTTTAACGAAGCATCTTAGACCTTTCTTGTCACAATTCTTTTACTCATTTGAAAGGACTTATTTGAACCCCATGTTCAAATATGTTTTGATGTATCTGAAATGGGTCATGCAGTACAATGATTATGCAACACATACAATCACATATTCACCTATATGTTGTTCTATGACAATGAGTTTAACTTCTATGAATACACAATTTCCCAGTCTCAACTATTCATTATGCAATGCTTAATAATAGAACAACTTTATAATGAAAGCATATGTAGAAGCTAAATCCAAAATGACTTTTATTTATACATTACTTTCAATGTGACCAATTCCATCATAAAAAATGAAGAGGGCACTCAACCTTCATCCCTTATATTTGATAGAATGCACTAGTTGTTTTAAACAAGCAACGTTTTACAAAACGACATTATGAAAGTACACATACTTTCGTTTGATATCACTAGGAATTTTCAGAATAATAGTTCCACTCAATTAAGATAACTTATTTGAACCTCCATGTTCAAATATGTATCTTATGTATAAAATAGTGCGATGCCTTACAACATAATTTTCTTTCCAAATACCAAAATTAACGTGGAGTTTGACTCTTATCCATTGAAGCAATCTTCTAAACATCATAAATATTCAATACTGTCACCAAATTGGATTCCTTCTTGGAGGTTTCTTCGGGCCTTATCCAAGCAGCCACAATACTCGTACAAATTCATGTATAGGTCCAAAGGGCAATTTTTTTTTTTTTTTTTTTTTTAACGTTGTACAGGAGCATTAAATCTTAGATATTTTACCCGCATCTTTCTTCTATCATCTTTTCATAAACATCAACAATATAGCATCCTCAAACCCTTCGCTTTTGACAAGTCCAGAGATCAAAACTTTCTATGAAACCACATCTAGCTCTTGATCATCTTGTCAACATGAAATGTACTTTTTAGATTCCATGGTAAAATACTCGCCTTAGATTGGAGGAAAATATAATCATGAGAGTCAGAATCTGAAACCACAAATCTTTATCTGGTACATATTAAAAGTGGCAGTTTTGAATCCACTGTTCTTTGCTCTGGTGCGATATGCAGTCGTTTACCCCATTCTTCCTTTTTCCCTTCCTTTTTCTTCTTTTGCTTAGATGCATAATTTGAAAGCCATTCCATATCTCTTTCTTTTCTACCAAAGAAAGCCCTTATCTTCTTCATCTTCTTGCAAAGTTGCACTATTCGAAAGTCCTTCTGCATCTTGTTTTCCGCCAAAAAGGCTTCTTGATGCCGTCTCTCTTCATTTGATCGTATAATTTCAATTGCATAATTGAGTAATACTCTTTGATGTAAACTTGTCCATTCCTAACCTTGCTTGTTCTGTGTTTTAGCTTCTAATTTTAGGGTTTTTTGTTCAAGGGTCAGATCTTGTAAAGGATTTCAGGTTGCTATTTCAGTCGTTACTGGTATAAATTTTTTCTTTTGTTCATGTCTTGTGTAATTCTAATAGATCTCAGATTTTTTATAAAATTTATTTTCTTTTTGTGCTTCTGTAGACATTATCAAAAACACTAATTTTTTCTCCACATTTTAGAGGTGTTTTTAAGGAGGCTGGTGACTCTGTGGACTATGATGGCTCAACACATTTGCGGGTCGTGTTTATCTCTTTTCCTTTTTGTTAACAAAGTTGTTCTTTTTTAATTTTAATTGAAAGATTAGTTTTAAGCAGGTTTGCTAACTGTCTGCATTGCAACTATGTTACTTTCATTGATGTAATTAACGAAAAGAAGTGTGTTAGGATTTCAAGTAGACCTAAAGTCTCATGAAGTCAATTCAAACACCAAAAACTAAAATATGTTCCAAGCACAAAGAAACAAAATTCAATAGAGAAATGTCGTATCACTTTCCCAAATTTAGCAGGCCATGATGTTGTTCGCTCTTCCTCCATCCAATCTAGCGTCTTGCTCTATCAAGCACATATAACAATGTCAACAAATGGTTGTCTATTTTCTGTCCATCACTATTTACCAAAGCTAAAGCTTCATATTCACACCCAAATCTCTTAATCCCACTGAAACCCATAAAATTCCATGTTACTTTGGTCTCTCTTAATCTAGTTTTCTTAAAGGACAATGCGTCTAAGATTGATGTTTACATGGTGATCAGCTCCAAAGTTTTTGCTGGTAGGTGGATTGAGGATGCATATAAGCAATTCAGAGTTATGGCTACTATGGATGGTGAGAGCCTTCGCTGGCACAAGAATTAGATGGACTAGATTTGTAAATTTCATGGTGGTTGAAGCCCTCAAAGAGTCATCTCAAAGTCCATTTCATCATGGATTCAGGCCCCAAAGTATGACTCAATAATTTTTCTGATGATAGATAGAACATTACTTTTTACTACATATAATTAGAACGATAGCATCCTTTTAATGCCAAAAAAAAAAAACTCTATGTATTAAAAGTGTGAATTTGATATCCACTTTTCATATCGGTTGTCTGATACAACGCGATTTCCGTCTTATTTTTTTTCTCTTTTTTTCCCAATTTTCATTTTCAAAAAATTTGCAGACGTGGACGCATTCTCTTCCATAGAACTTATTGGCAGTATAAGCAACGGGGTTTCTACACAACAGCATTACAAACATGCTAGATTAGTAACATATGCATCGAATTATTTTTTCTCCAGCCTGAAATTGCTTATGTCTACATGATAAATGTATTTTATATACAAAAATACTTCTCTTAACTTACAAAATTTTACATGAAACCGAACAGATTTCTACCTAATTTGTGTGGATATGGTTCATACAGGTGAAAAGCTCAAATTGGAGTAATACAAGGAAAAAAAATGATTTTTTGAGCCAAATTGAGACTTTACATTCAAGAAATAGCATCGAGGTGGGACTGTTCGAGAGTTCGGGTTGAGAAAATCATCTATGATGTGTTTAAAGAGAGTGGGGACCTTTATACAGAGTCCAAGAAGTTTATGGACGTGTTTAAAAGAAGGGAAAACCCGGAAAGTACCGTTGCCGCAAGAAAAACTCAAAACAGGGACTAAACTGTACGCCATGGAAGTAGGCCGTGGGCAAGCCGCGGCAAGCATACCCGCGGCCACCCGCGGGATTGGCTAAAAATCTGTTGGCCGCGGCTAGGCCGCGGAAAGTATACCCGCGGCCATCCGCGGCCCATATCGGAAGACCCCGTTCACGCGTTTTCAGGCCCTTTTTGACACATTATAGGGTTCTAAGGCCTCCCCAACTATAAAAGAACGGGAACCCTTCGGTAAAAGGGGGATTTTGGGGATTCATCATTGAAACTCATTCTTGAGGGCTAGGAGATTGGAGCAAGGGCTTGGAGATTGAATCCGGGGTTCGCGTGAAGATTGAAGAGCGAAGTTCTTCGTTTGGTGCAAACGTTTTCTTCGTTATTCTTCGTCTTTTCTTTGCTAGAATCTGGTCATGTATTCAAACCCTACGAATGCTTATGCTATGAATTTCTTTATTATGCGTAACTAATTTTCCTTGTTGAGACAATCGATGAAGCAATAGACATGTTTTAATTGTGTTAACCCCATTCATGACTCTAATTGTTATTGCGTGCTTATTTTCTATTGTGATATGTAATTCCCTTTTATGAGCTTGATCAACTTGTAATTGCGTTAGTGAATTCGTGAGGAAACCGAGAGGTGAGTCACCAATTTAGCACTTCAATAGGAAACATAAATTGCATAGAAG
>CAVNYN010275296.1:0-10745 GCA_963692815.1 Nyctanthes arbor-tristis | reverse complement strand
CAAGAATCCTCGGACGAATCACCGCCGGCGAACCTTGTGTCCGCCGGAACAGAGACCCCAAATCCGGAAGCCACGCACGGCCCCTGTCGCTAGAACCCCAAGCCTTGACCATTGCTCCTTCCGAGGTCGGACCGTCTCTGCCGTTCGACCGCATCGAGCTTCCCAAGTCCTAAACCGAACCATCCCGGCCACCCGCACTCACCTTTGGCCGTAAACCCCCTATCGCCGGCGCCAATCACGCCGAGAAGCAGCCTCGCGCCTTGGTTATCGGCCAAGAACCCCACACCCAAATCCCTAGTCCAAGCCTTTGGCTAGTCGCAAAACTCGACCGAGCCCAGACCTAGCCACCCTCTTTCATCACTCACCGGAATCCCTCTCGCCGGTGTCACGTCCAGTCACAGATCAAAGCCTCACACCCGATTTCGTTTTTTCATTCTGCTCAGTTGAGCCTATTTGGGGTATTTTATTGGTTTTTATTTGCATCTCAGGTCCCAAAGTCCAGTTATGGGTCACTCCAGTCCTTGAAATTTTGTTTACATCTAAGTAATTCAGAACTACCTCTTTGGGTCCTTTGGAGCCCAAAACAATTATGGCGTTCGATTTCAGTCCCCAGATTTCCAGAATTATTTATTTCAGTCCCAAGACTTTTAATTTAGTTGAATAGGGATTTTAACTTTTGGTTTTCATGAATTCAGCCCTATATTTTGTCATCCACCTTTTTAGTCCCGATCCTAAACTATTTAAAAGTTTCAATTTAGTCCCTAAAGTTTATTTCCCTTTTTATAAAGTATTATTTCTTTCATACTAAAATAATTTATATTATTTTGACTAGACGAGGCGCGAAAAGCAATAGATGAGTAGATTTCTCTCAAAGTAGCTTAACTCACAAGCTTAAGGTAGACTCTAAATTTATAAAATATTTTCTTAAAGTATTGCGAATTATTAATTGATTTATGTGATAAATGTTATGTGAAAATATGTGATTACAAGAAAGTTTGCATATTCTTATATGCTTAAGAAAGAATGTATATATGCTTAAGATCTCTTTATGATATGCGTATCTACTTTAATGCATAAGAACGAGAATATCTGTTCTCAAAGACAAGACAAGATCCTTCCAAGGAAGAAAATAATTATTTGCATGTTTACATGTCATGTTTATTATATAAATTGATTAATATGCGCTAGAGTCTACTGAGTATATTTTTTTATACTCATTCTTTCAAATTTGGAGCCGGTGGTGGGACGACGGACGAAGGCTGCTAGAAACATAACTTGAAATTTGTATTAAATGTTTCTAAGATTTCGAATTATTCCTTTATTTGACTGTTAAAACTCCACTTATTTTTGGACAAGATTCTTTATTATTCGTTAATGAGATTTTCCGCATTTAATTATTTTGTTATAAGTTTCGCATTTTAAGTTAATTTTAAAGATCAGTTAGCTCTTCCGATCTCTTAAATTTGGGGCGTTACAAATGTTCTAGCACATTTCTTGCAGGCAAAGAGCTTCTTTAGGAGGCTTCAAAGCTATCATTGCCTTTGGAGTTTTGACTTGTCAAAACCGTTTTAAATCTAAACCAAATAAGTACATTTTGATTTCGTTTGGACGTGGGAAAAGCAACCATCGACATAGGTTCGTTCTTCATGGATATGGAAACTCGTTCCCTTTTGATCCAAATGGATTTGAGCTTTTATGTGTAGCACGTGGTGATTCGAGGACTAATCGTCGTAAAGATGGAGGGTCTGATATGATCCAAATCTGCCCCATTTTTGAATCGGAGTTAGAGCGAATTGAAATTCACAAGATATTTTAGAGTGAATCAAAGAAGATATTTTAGAAGTTTTGGAGGCCTTGTTGCACCAAAAATAAAGAAATTGGAGCTTGACCAAAAGTTTGGGACTAAATTATAAATGGAGAATTTGGCACCTCTCGAGATCGGATTGAATGTGGAAGAAACAAGGGTGATCGATTCAAATGCTTTCAAGGGCCAATTATAAAAGAAATTTGAATTAGAAGGTCAAATTAATCAAAAAGAAAACCTTGAGGTTCGATTCGAGTAGCAGCGACAAAGACAGGGATCTCTTTTGCAAATTTTGGATTTGCAGACTTTTACTCATTGCTGGCGCAATGCCTTTCCGTTGGGGGGCGCATAGTGTACCGAACCCAAAACACAACCTGCACACTGCCGAGCTGTTTTTCTTCATCTCGGCCGCACGCTAATCACATTGTGGCAGCATTGTATAGTTTCATGTTGCACGCGCGGATACTTGATTTTCAAAATTTGAAACTTTATACTTCTTTTTCTCATTTTTTTAATTTTTGCAACGTCCTTGTCATCTACATGCCTCGGGGTATAAATAGACCTCTTATAACTCATTTCAATAGAACTTTGAATATGAAAATTCAACCTTTAGAGAGTTTCTTCTCCTCATTTCTTTGTGTTTGTGCTTCATGTTTGGAATACACGCAACAAATTTTAAGGATGAAATTCCTTGTGTTTTTTTATCCAATATCCTTGGTGCCTAGTTCTGTTACTCTTGATAGTTAGGATTTTTATCCTAGTTTGCTTGGGTTGAAGTTCTTAGTTTTAAGATAAAACATATCCTTTTGCCGGTCTTTAGCTTTCTTGGGTGAATTCCAATCAAGTGCAGGAATAGGTAGTCAATATACGATGTGATCCTCATCAGAAAGGGTATAAGAGTATCTACATTGTTAGTGTTAAATTAAGTTATTAATGATGTTGTTATTAGCAACTCAAAAATATAATTACATTAGTAGTGTTAATGAAGTCTTTTTAACAACTTGTTAACTTTGTTATTAAAGTTAATAATAATTTTAATAACTTATGTGGCCAATTATCTTTATTTTCTTTATTTTTTATATTAGTTATAAGTTGAATTAATTTCGCTATAGCCTACTTTTAACTTAAAGTTGGATTGTTATAGTTAATTTAACACCACTAATGTGTTAAAGTTTAATAGCTAAATTTAACATGCGTACATGACAAGTAACAATTACTAAAACTCTACTTTAGTACTTATGTGAATATTTAAATTTAACAACACTAATATGGATATTCTAATAGAGAAATGATGTTAAAATTTACTTTTTCAATACCATTAAATAATTTTTTTAATATATATAAAAAAGAAATAGGACTATCCTTTTTGAAGCGCATATACTATTATAAGAATACAAAAATTGTTGTATTAATGAAGGTATTATTATTTTTTTGGGAACATCTATTACACATCTATTAGACATCTTTTAATGTAGTTTTGAAAGTATGTGAAAATAATGATGGCATTGAAATGGACTTCTCACATTAATTAAATGTTTGATTCCCTAGTTCTATATTACTTTTGTAAAGTTAATACTTCTCCGTCTTAAAAAAATAGTCTAATATTTTATTTTCATCGGTTTAAAAAAATAATTCACTTATCATATTGAGCATGTATTAAATTTTTCATTTCCATATGTACACAAATTAATTATTATTATTCAACTATCTATGTATTAAAAGTATTTTAAATAATTAATGAGGTATATGTGAAAAAAGATAAAATTTAGTGTTTTAATTATATTAACGATCGTTTTTAATTTATGTGAAATAATTACTGAACTATCTCTTTGTGACGGTGGGTAAAAAGGATAAAGGAAAAAGGAAACAAAAACAAAAATGATAAAATATAATGGAAAACACGCGTGGGGTACTCAGAAGGAGTGAGTCCAAGTCGGCGGCTAAGAAGTTTCCATTTCACATTGGCCAGCGAATGGACAGTGACAGCAAATGGTAGTACGACAAGAACAAACCGCCCAATACAACAAATGTTTTCCAGATAACAGTTCATCACATATCCTTTTTTTTGACAAATTCCCTTTTTTTTTCTTGTTTTATTTATTTATTTATTTCTTTTTCTTCTTTTTTTTTTTTGTTTTGATTCGAATACTTAATATTTGAAAAGTTAAACTCTTCAAAAAATATATATATATATATATCTAAAAAGTTAACTTGCCAGGATTAGTGTAGTCTAACCATATTCAAATTGCCTTTTCACATCTTTAAATAAAGGTTCAATTTCTTTCCACGTAATCTTCAATTTAAAAATAAAAAAATAACTTTAAATAATTTGCAAAAATTCTTGAGTTAACTTTATCTCATAATTGTTGATTTTACAACCAAATAAAAAAAATTCTTTAAATTTATCTAGATCAGAATAATAGTGAATTTTATGAAACTACATCATGCAACATGAATGTCAACATGATGCTGATGTGAGAGCCATGTGTTCACCACATGAGCGCCACATCACCACTTACCGGTCTGACTCTATAGATGGAGCATTCAAATGGTACATGACATAGCACAACATTCTTTGCCCGAATTTTCTTAGAACATGATAATTATAGTTATTAGTATTATTTTTTATTCCCTACCATTTTTTAAATCAAGATAATATTTTAAAATAAAAAATATATATTTAATCAAGGATGTGAATTTGGATCTATCTCTAATCTTGTGCCTTGATATTCTCCCATTCTTTTTGTCTTGCTTTTCAGAATTCTTGTTGAGCGACTACACGGTGGGTCCGGAGCTATTTTTATCCGTGTAATAATTAGTCATACCATATCATATCTCTTTGAACCTTGAGGTTGTTTGATGCTCTTTATTTTTTAAAATGTGTTAAATTTATAATAAAGAGAGATATAAAATATATATTGAAAATGTAAAATTGTAATTGTAGTTGTAATTAAATAATTATCAAATCAAATGTAAAATCAGTGATAGGTAAAATTATAATTGGTAAAGATCTTCAAACAAGCTCTTAGATAGATATTATGATATAATATCATTCGGTAATGTAATTTGCGAAATGGTGATGTGCTCATATTAATAGTTGATATAATGATACATTACTGCCAGGTACAATCATGACACTAAACATTTGATATTTAAACATTACTTTATAATTGGCGTTCTGTTCTAAAACCGTTGGTCTTTTGAAGAATTATTCATGAGATGGGTAAAGATATGCAGCAATTAGAGGTAGATGTTTATCTTCTATCTACTGGTTACATGACAGAACCAAGCAACCAACGACCGGTTCTAAAAGGTTTTATATTGTTGTAAAAGAAATTTATGCTTCGAAAAAGTACTAAAAATCTTATAAATTATGGTCATTGCGAAAAAATGACTCGTGACGTGAAACGAAAACTTCAAAAAAAAAAAAGGGTTCGTCTTCTAGAACATAGTCCGTACGTAGAATCAAGGCAAAATTGGAGAGGGAGAATTTAAATAATTAAAAAAAAGGGGAAAGAAACCGGGGGAAAAAAACGAAGGATGAAAAACCAAACAATGATTGCCACGGAAAAGTATACCAAGTTGAATAGAGACAATAAAACTGCACTCTTTTTCCGCCATCCTCTTAGTCACCACTTCCGGAACAAAAATTTTTCCTCTTTCAGTCAAACAATTTTCCGTCCGGTATGTGGCCGGCGGTCATTTTCCGGCGAATTCTTCAGTTTCTATCCCTGCTTTTCTTCCTCTCTTTTGCCACTTCCGACGAGCTCCAGACCCTTTTGACCATAAAATCCGCCTTCAAAGATTCAAACACAAAAGCATTTGATTCCTGGGATTCCAATAAATCTATATGCAGTTTTACAGGAATTACCTGTGATTCAAATGGATTTGTTAAAGAAATTGAACTCTCCAATCAGAATCTCTCTGGCTCAGTTCCTTTTGATTCCATATGCAAGTTGCCGTCATTGGAGAAGCTCGCAGTCGGGTTCAATTCACTGTCTGGACGAGTTTCAGAGCGGTTGAATAAGTGTACTGGGCTTAAGTATTTAGACATGGGCAATAATGCTTTCTCAGGATCATTTCCAGATATTTCATCACTTACCAGTTTAACGTATTTATACGCAAACACTAGTGGATTTTCAGGAGTTTTCCCATGGAATTCTCTCGAAAACATGATGAATCTTGCCGTGTTAAGCCTCGGCGATAACCCTTTTGATCGAACCCCGTTTCCGCCTGTGATCGGGAAGCTTACGAAACTGAATTGGTTGTATTTGTCGAATTGCAGCATCGAAGGGAAAATCCCAGAAGGGATTGGGAATCTTGTTGAGCTGATTAATTTGGAGCTGTCCATGAATTATATCTCCGGCGAGATTCCAGCGTCGATCTCGAAACTTTCGAAATTATGGCAACTTGAGCTTTACCTGAATGAACTGACCGGAAAATTGCCTGTTGGGTTCGGTAACTTAACGAGTCTTGGATACTTTGATGCTTCAACTAATCATCTGAATGGCGATCTTTCAGAAATCAGATCGTTGAACCAGTTAGTAAGTCTGCAACTCTTTGAAAACGACTTTACAGGTGAGTTGCCACCCGAGTTGGGTGAGTTCAAGAATCTGGTGAACGTGTCTCTTTACACAAATAAGCTCACCGGAGAGCTGCCTCCGAGCCTCGGCTCTTGGTCGGAATTTGATTACATTGATATCTCTCAGAACTATTTCACTGGTCCGATACCAACAGGAATGTGCAACAGAGGCACCATAACACAAATCTTGATGCTGCAGAACAATTTCACCGGTGCAATTCCCGACACTTACGCCAACTGCACAAGCCTAACGCGTCTCCGTGTTAGCAAAAATTCGCTGTCCGGTCGAGTTCCTAATGGCTTATGGGGGCTGCCTAAATTAGATTTTATCGATATCGCACATAACAAGTTGGAGGGAGGTATAAGTAAAGACATTGGAAGGGCCAAGTCTTTAACACAATTGTTTCTTGCTAGCAATAGACTTTCTGGCGAATTACCATCAGAGATTTCTGAGGCTGAAGCTTTGGTTTCTATAGATTTGAGAGATAATCAGTTTTCCGGCGATGTGCCGGAGACGATTGGAGAGCTAAAGCATTTGAATAGTCTTCAATTGCAGAAAAATAAGTTCTCTGGTTCAATACCAGATTCACTAGGCTCATGTGAATCTATCACGGATATCAACATTGCTCAGAATTCATTTACAGGCCAGATTCCGGCCTCTCTCGGGTCATTGCCGACGCTGAATTTCTTGAATTTGTCTGGAAATCAACTTTCCGGACGGATCCCACAGAGCTTAGCTTCTTTGAGGCTTAGTCTTCTTGACATTTCAAATAATCATTTGTCGGGCCCTATACCGGAGTCTCTACTTATTCAGGCCCATAACAGTAGCTTTAACGGAAACGAAGGCCTATGTAGTGAGAAAATTGGGTATTTTCGACGATGCTCGCCAAAATCCCACATTCATAAGCACCTTCCAGCAGTCATATTCTGCTTTGTGGCCTTACTTGCTCTGCTGCTCGTCTCTCTCGGGTATTTTTGTTACCTAAAAAAGAAGAGCCAAAAACAGCGTGACCGATCTTTGAAGGATGAATCATGGGATGTGAAGTCATACCATGTTTTGAGCTTCACAGAAGATGAGATTCTTGACTCCATCAAGCAAGAGAATTTAATAGGACAAGGGGGTTCTGGCAATGTATACAGAGTTGCAGTTGCAAATGGTAAAGAACTAGCAGTGAAACACATATGGCATTCTAAATCTGATGATGGGAGAAGAATTCGTGGCTCAACTCCTATATTGGCAAGTCGTAAAATGAGATCATCGCGAGAATTTGAGGCCGAGGTTAAGACATTGAGCTCAATTCGACACGTTAATGTTGTCAACTTGTATTGTAGCATAACAAGTGAGGACTCAAGCTTGTTGGTGTACGAGTATATGAATAATGGAAGTTTATGGGATAGACTGCATGCAAGTAAGAAACTGACACTCGACTGGGATGCGCGGTATGAGATTGCTTTAGGAGCAGCCAAAGGATTGGAGTATTTGCACCACGGTTGTGACAAGCCAATACTTCATCGAGATATCAAGTCAAGTAACATTCTGTTGGATGAGTTTTTAAAACCTCGAATTGCAGATTTTGGACTCGCGAAAATTGTTGCAGGCAACGAATCTACTCAAGTAATTGCTGGAACACTCGGATATATAGCTCCGGGTAAGCCTATTTCGTTCATGTGAAATTTTTTTAGCACCAGATATGGTAGCATGCCATTTAAACGGACCTTTTAAAAATAACTAACATCCCGTATGGGTTCTAGTTGTCGGGCCCACACGTGTACGTCTAATTCATCGGATGACAATATAAAAGTACTATGTGTGAGTGCCAAAACGAGATTATTCATTCATGTCCATTAATTTGACTAACATGAAAATTTTTAAGCTCATGTCTTGATGAAATTGTTAATTATGTTTGGCAGAATACGGTTACACACACAAAGTGAATGAGAAGAGTGATGTATATAGTTTTGGGGTCGTGCTGATGGAGCTAGTAATGGGAAAGAAGCCAATCGAGGTCGATTATGGGGAGAACAAGGACATAGTCGATTGGGTATCTGGAAACCTCAAGACCAAAGAAAGTGTGTTAAGCCTTGTGGATTCAACCATCCCTGAAGTTTACAAGGAAGATGCTATTAAAGTACTGAAAATTGGAACTATGTGCACAGCCAGGTTATCGGCATTAAGACCGACAATGAGAAGTGTGGTTCAAATGCTCGAAGAAGCCGAGCCTTGTGAATTGGTTAGCATTGTCGTTAGTAAAGATTGTGCAACTAAGAACGAAGGGCTCGGGGACAAGAAGTTTTAACCCTTGCCTTGTGCCAATTTGGTTTATTTCTTTCGGTGGGATTATCAATCTAAAGGGTTTCTTCAACTATATCAGGTTGCTGATCCATTGTAATGGCCCTATTCGGTTCTTGAAAGGCATTAAATGTGGAAATGGTTACTCATGAAAGTAGCACATGCAACAATATCACTTAGGTGTTGAACGCGTCTGTATAATATAGTAGTTTGATAGCACACTTAATATGTGCTGTTACGAAACCTCTCGTCTCAGAAGTGCTAGAACTATAAAGCTGTGTAATATGTTAGTTAGAGCGTTGTAGGTTTTGTAGCATTTTATGATGTATGGAAATAGTGGGAAGCTGAAGTGCTAAATAAATGCAAAATTTTGTATTTTGATTGATAGGTTCTCAAACTGGAGCAAAAAGACTGAAAGGTTGGACTCAATAAATTAATTGGATTGAATCTGATTGAGTTGGACTAACTCAATTATTTGTAGGACTACAGAAACCTAACACGAATAGAATTTTGTACACCTGTACAAGTCTTATGTGTTAGAGCATTTATAATAGATGTATTAATTTTTTTTCTTTTGGGTTGAAGGAAAAAGTTCAATTTTCATTCAACGTAGAAGAGTTGGATACATCATTAGAAATGACACTAAAAAGCCAACTAGGGATTTCTCTATAAGAACAAGATCTAGCACTGGATACAGCCCTTTTAGCCAACGTGTGTGGAACTATATTAGCTTGTTGTTTAGCAAAAGTGACCTTGTACATGTACCGTTGCTGAAAAAGAAGTTTACAATCCTGGATAATGATACCAAACTCCGAACTATCTTCCTCTTTAGAGTGTAGTGCATCCACAACCCCCTTCGCATCCAATTCAATGATAGCCATATGAAGTCCCAAACTGTCTAACCACTGGATAGCCCTCCTCAAGCCCAAAGCCTCCGCCTCCCGAGCTGAAAACACCCCCTTGACATCCTCCAATTTGCACTCAATGAAATCTCCACTGTCATTGGGGAGAATGATGCCAATACCCATCCTTTTCTCACCGTTACCTAAAGCTGCATCCACATTGCACTTGACAACACCCAAAGGAGGTTTAGTCCATCTTTCACCATTCGTTTCCAGCCGAACCTCAAGTTCCAGTTTCTTCCTAGCTTCCAGCCACTCAAACAAAGCCGCCAACCCAGCAGAAACTGTTTGACCCGGAATCTTCATTTGCGCCCTCCACACTTTTGCATTTCTTTCTCTCCAAATACTCCAAGCAATAGAGCATATACGGGAAATATCATAAGTATCCTTTTTCATCACTTTTCCAAAAAACCAATCCTTTAAAGTAACCCCATGGTCCAAAGGAGTAATAAGATTAGCCTCTCTCCAGTAACTTCTGGCATAAGGACATGTGAGGATGATATGAGCATTTGTTTCCTCCTTTCTATCACAGAAAGCACAAGAAGAAGTAACTGGGACTCCTCTGTTGATCAAATTCTCCCTAGTAGGAAGGCAATCCCGACAAAGCCTCCATATGAACATTTGCATCTTTGGCGGGATCTTCAATTTCCATAAGGCAGTCCAATTTCCTTCTTCACGATTGTCCCTTTCTAAGCCATTAATTTCCATTGCCACCCGGTATCTAGATTTAAATAAGTAATTTCCATTTTTACTATAGTGCCAAATTATTTGATCTGATCTAGTAGTAATGCTCAACGGTATATTCATAATGTCCTCACAATGTAGCGACCCGGAAATTTTTAGAAAAAATTAATTTTATTAAATTCACGTCGCTATAATTTCACCAAATTTTAAAGTTGCTTAAAAGATCGAGCTCGTCTAGTCAAATACTCGGAGACTGAATTAAATTTCTATAGTAAATAATTTATTTTCTAAAAGCTCCAAATATTTTATAGCGAACGAGTTTTATTACAATTATGGTATCCTAGCTCGGCTTGTCTTAGCTGTTATTATTGATTTGAAATTTGTCCAACTGCGTCTATCGGTACACTTGAAAGTTCGAATGCACTTAAAGTCCAAGTCCAGGTCGAACTAGGAGATTGTAACTCAAAACCTATTAACTCAGCC
>CAVNYN010275293.1:0-18712 GCA_963692815.1 Nyctanthes arbor-tristis | reverse complement strand
GTGAAAAGAAATTCTCTTGGGATACGTGATACTAACTCTACTTTGATCTTCCCGTTGAAGTATCCTGCAACTACCTTTCACACCAACAATGGCGGAAACTCCATCCTTACAGAACCGAAGGAAAATTTTTGAAAAAAAAATCTAAATCTGAGTAAAGTGAGTATTCACGTGCATACAGGTACACCCCTGTAGCTCCGCCCTTGACTCCAGTTGCTATCTCTACTCTCTCATATTGTACTCTCTCCGTCTCACAAAGATAAATTTGATAGGTATTTTTACGTGGATTAAGGATAAGTAGGTAATGCAGTTAAAACATTTAATTTTACCTTATTTTTTTATATATACACTTGTGTCATTAATTATTTGAAATATTTTCAATACATAGATAGTTGAATAACAATAATTAATTAGGGGTACATATAGAAATGAAACATTAAATACATGTTTAATATAGTAAGTGAACTATCTTTTTTTATCGAATGAAAATGAAATAATGGACTGTCTTTTTGGGGCGGAGAGAATATTTCGAAAGCTATATTATGAGCTTTGAGAGATTGTATTGCCCCCACAATGGTTGCCTCTCAAGTCGAAATATAAAAAGTGTTTCTTTTTTACCAATTAATTAATTAAATTTTTATGTTTTATTTTTATTTATTTATTTATGTGATCTTCTTTTTGGGCCCAGCAGGGAAAATGACTTTCTTTCTTTTTAGAATAATAATAATAATCATCACCACTAATAATAATAATAATAATAATAATAATAATAATAATAATAATAATAATAATAATTACAGTTGACATGCAAGAGCCTTCTGTAATTTTAATTTTTCATGAACACTTGTTAAGATTAGATTAGATTTGGTCAAAACAATTGAATTAAATTGACCGAATGGGTATAACCGAACCAAACCTGAATGGACTTTTACACAATGGGACCAAATCCGAAGACCCGAATGACTAGGCTTACAGGAAAAATTTGATGAGTTAACTATAGTAGACTCCTCCTAGTAATAATAATAGAATAATTCTAAATGGACCCAAAAAAAAAAAAAGACAAAGAGATTAACAAAAATGACAAGTGGCTTATATAATTGGGATTGATGAAAAAGTGATGTAATGTGTTGGAACATAGGATGTTCTCGTGTGTCAGTTTTGTTTAAGTTTTTGTATTTTTTTTTGTTCATGTAGCACAACTCATAATAATAAGGTACATGGCAAAAATGAATTATCTTAAAAATTTAGCACAGGTTTTCCTGTCATTTAATTCATGGATTTTTTTTTTTTTTGAAGGGAGATTTTATTCAGTGCAAGAATCGGAATGAATTACATCAAATAACCAAATAGAAGGAAACATAAAATAAGAAATGGAGTCTGGCATAGAATTGGCCGCTCGTGCTAGTTGATGAGCAGCTCAATTCGCAGACCTCCGCACACAATAGAATTCGATCTCATGAATTCCACTTGCAAAGGACTTGCAATCCTTAATGACTAAACCGAAGTGTGACATACCAATAGAAGAATTTCTTAAAGCTTCAAAAACAAGTGAAGAATCAGTCTTGATGATAATCCTCTCAAGTTGTGATTCCTCCACTGATTTTAACGCTTCACGAACTCCCAATGCCTCAGCAATTTTTGGTTCAAAGGTTCCCTAACACTCAACAATTTTTGCAGCCAGAAAGAGCCACATTGACGTTGATTTTCAAGAAACCCGGTTGTGGCTTGTTCCAAGAAATAGGGGTCTGAACAGAGACGTTATCTTCGGCATTGTAGTTGGTGGTACTAGCTTGAGCTTCAAGCCATTGATTCAACATGTGATATGCAAGAGACCCAACTTTTAAAACTGAGAATGAACAAGCATTCCACACCACTTTGTTTCGTTTTTGTCACAGCACCCAACAAGTCATGGCCACCATTTCCCAGTCGGATCTATTGACCTTCTCAAAAAGCTCAGTAAGCCAGTCCCTGAAGTTAGTCGATAAGCCATGAAAATAACCAGCACATGAGGCAGACCAAACTCGCCTAGCAAAATTGCAGTGACCAAGGCAATGAAAAGTCGATTTATCCTCCTCTAAACAATAGGACAAAGAGAACCGACATCAACCTTTTTTATTCTAAGTTGATCTGTCGTTGGAAGGACGTTGCAAGCAGCTCTCCAGAACAAATTCTTAAACTTGGGGGGAACTTCTAAAGTCCAAATAATCTTCCAGAATTTGCCAACTGGGGGAAGCAAGGAGTTGTGCCTCATTTGGTGAGCCAAAGTATAGCCACCACGCACCTTGTACTGAGCTTTAGTATCTAGACGCCAAAAGAGACGATCTTGCACCTGTCGGAAACTAATAGGAATCTGAAGAATTAAGGATTTATCTATGTCATTAAACAAATCGTTAATGATATCAAGATCCCAAGCTAGAGCATCCTCACGTAATAATTGGTTGCTGTGATATCATTACCATCCTGGGGGATAACTGATGAGACACAGCCATAGTGGTCGTTAGGGAGCCATGGATCATGCCACACTTTAATGTTTGAGCCACTGTCAACCCTCCTACGTGCCCCACGTTTTAGGACCTCTTGTGCAGCCATAATACCACACCAAGTGTAGCTCGGATTGCGGCCTATCTTGACTTCAAGGAACAACGTCCGAGGGAAATAACGAGCCTTCAAAACTTTAGAAACTAGAGAGGAAGATTCAGTAAGCAGTCTCCATCCTTGTTTGCCAAGAAGTGCTAGATTCATCTCATAAAGTAGTTTAAATCCGAGTCCTCCTCGTGTTTTGGGATAGCAAAGATGAACCCATGCCATCCACGATAGTCTTCTTGATGAACCTTTTTTGCTCTGCCGCCAAAAAGAATTCATAAGACCCTCCATGTCATCTCAAATATCTCTAGGCAGAAGAAACACACTCATAGCATAGTTTGGAATATAGATTGAACAACGGTTTTGATAAGTATTTCTTCACCTGCTCGAGAAAGGAGCTTCTCTTTCCACCTTGTAGACGATTCCAGATTCTATCTTTGATGAAAGAGAATATTTCTTTCTTCTTCCAACCCACCAAATAGGGAAGGCCGACGTATTTATTATGTCCTTCAGCAGCTTCAATTTGTAGCAAAGAACAAATGGAATGCCTCTGATCTGTGGGTGTGTTTGAGCTGAAAAAAATGGATGACTTTTGGAAATTAATTGACTGCCCGGATTCAAGCTCGTAGGCCTTCAAGAGATCCCGAATAACCACAGCTTCCTCATGCTTGGCGTTGAAGGGGAAAAAAAGGCTGTCATCAGCGAAAAATAGATTTGAAATAGTTAGTGCACCACGAGCCAATTTACAGCCATGAATCTGTCCTCTTGTCACAGTGTTTCTCAATGCATCAGAAAGTCCATCAGTGCATATAATATAGAGGTAGGGGGAGAAAGGAAAACCTTGACGTAATCAATCCCCTTCTCGGCAAAATAGGGCCAACCTCTTCCATATTTTTGATTTCCCGCTCTTTTTCACCTGCTAAAACTAACATCTCACCTTAATCATTTGATAATTCTCTTAAAGATCTTGGTCATCGATTTTTTGTCTTTATTTTATTTTATTAATTAGATATATTTAATCAATATTAATATTTTTATAATTGTCTTCTTATTCTAAAATTAAATTTTCCGTTCATTTCTATTATAAATCTCAACTTTATAATTTAGTCAATCACTTCCAATTCATTTGCTGTGAACTTCTACTTCTCCATTTTTTGGGGCAAGTTCAATAGTTTGTATTCGAAGAAACAAGTATAACTTTTGCATACGATATCCGTTTCTAACGCATAATATATGTTTTTGGGAGTTTGAATCCATCTACTATACTTATTTATATTTTTTTATTTTATTTTGAGCCAACATTTGTGTTTTGCTCCTATTATTTAGTCCAGTCTTTTATAGAGTTTGTAAACCTTTTAAGACGTCTATTTTAACACTTTTACTATTATCTTTATGTTTCAATGCGTTAAAATTTAAAAGATAAATTGTTCTATGAGTAGCAATTCAAGTTCTTTAATTTATTTTCATCTAGTTGTATATCAATTTATTTTTACTTTAATCGATTTGAGGAATATCTATATATTATCTTTTATCATTAATTTAAGTTATTATGGTGTGCCAAAAATGTAGATTAATACTAATTTGTATATTAATGTTTTTTTTTTTTTTGGCAAATATTTATATGGCCAAAAAATTTTTTTTGCCAAAATGGGGTATGCCCAAATATAGCTTGGCACCTCCTTATCTCCCTCCCTGCATACTATTTTTTTTTTGTTTATTTAGTAAGTTATTATATTTAATTGTGTCTACACTACAATGCATGGGGCGAAATTTCTAGTAGACGTTAATAAAATGACCTAAATAACGAATTATACGCTCATGTTTGTTCATCCCCTCCGGCCCTCTCTGTCTTTGTTATGTACTCCACGGACTTTAGTATTATGCCTGAGACAATCGGAATATCAAGTTTCTCCAAAAATGCAAACCGTTCTCCAGTACTTTAGAGCTACTGGGGTGCAAGGAAGATAGTACTGCCGCAATTTCTTGAGATCTTGACCTGCCAATTCGTGTCTGCTTTGCCCACCTCCTGAATATGCCTTCCGATTGGATTATGCAAGTGACCAATGGATCCCGCACTTTATTTGTTCGATAAATTGCCTCAAGAGTCATGAAGCGTTTCTTGTGCAGCTCGATTGCCACTCTTAGATTCTATTCGTTGTCTTCCCCCCAAAGCGTGCACGAACCGGGCCATATTTTAAAGCAAGTCAGGATATTTTCCAATTCAGACGTCATTGGAGTATCCAAAACTGACACGTGACATCAATCCGTTGCATTTCGACCTTGAACGTGCCCGAAATGCTGGTTTTGCTGATCTCTCGGTACCTGGAATGCTTGTAGCTTCGTTGTTTCCTCAGATCATTGCTTCCCATTTCCCGGGAGCCGTGTACGTGAAGCAAGCGTTGGAGTTCAGGTCACCCGTGTACTGTGGGGAGGAGATAACTGCTGAAGTAGAGAAAATTCGACAAGTAAAAGAGGTATATGGTAATGTTCACCACAAAATGCTTCAAAGATGAAGGCGTTCCTGTGATTGATGGTGAAGCCACAGCTATGTTACCTACTCTGAAACTGAAAAAAAACTTGAGGGACATAGCAAAGCCGAAGATGTAGGCCGCTTAAGCGACGAAATTATCAGTCTTTACCTTAGCTTTGATGATCACTTTTAAGCATATTGAGTTCTCTCTAAATGTTAAGCTTGACTTCCTACTTGATTCCAAACGGTCCTTTTATGTAAGTCATCTAATAAATTCTAATACTCCAAGAATAGGACAAAACAAGAATCAACACCTTGATACAAGGGTACCAATTTATCATTAAAACAGGCCCTTGAATATACAAATAAAACTTGGAGCACTGGATTTTTTTATGGGGTCTTCAAGTCACTCTAATTCTGTTCTGAATCATTTGGCTTTATTCATTTTTGAAAATGATAACCCTTGTATAATAATCTGAGAACAAGTAATTGTTAAGCTACTGAAATATATGTTGGACCATAAACTGGTTTCAAAAAATTCTGTACAGAAGAAGAAAACGTTCTAAAGCAGCTCAAAAGCTAAATATTCTGCTCATCCAATTGATACATCACTATCTCCCTCAAATCTACATGGATGCCAAAGTTACAAATTACAAATCATGAGATCACTGGATGTAAACCCCTAAAAAGGGGCAGCAGGTGGCTCATTTGTTTGTTTATGATTTAAGGAGTTTCACTTATTTTCATTCTTTTGATAATTATGATATTATTTCGAAATTAAAAAATATGCAATATTAATGTCAAATTAAAGATCTCAACTCATACTTTAATACGACTTAACAAATGGAAGCAAATTATAAACATATCGTTCGTGAAACTGTATTAAATATGTAAAGTAAAAGTTTTGCTTTATTTTTTTAATTTTTCTCAACATCTCAATACTTTTAAATTAGTTCATTTGAGTCTAATTGTATGAACTTTTTGACAATCTATATAAAGAACTTTTAATGTAGAATTAATAATTAGATCTTTATGGAACCAATGTAGCAAAATGTAGAAGGAAAATGTGTCAGTAAAGGGAAATATGATAATATTTTGTTTAGCCTTGTTTGTTTGTTTATGATTTACGGAGTTTCCACTTATTTTTATTCTTTTGATAATTATGATATTATTTTGAAATCAAAAAATATGTAATATTGATGTCAAATTAAAGATCTCAACTCATGCTTTAATACGAGTTAACAAATGGAAGCAAATTATAAATATATTGTTCGTGAAACTGTCTTAAATATGTAAGTAAAAGTTTTGTTTTATTCTTTTTAATTTTTCTCAACATCCCAATACTTTTAAATTAGTTCATTTGAGTCCAACTGTATGAACTTTTGACAATCTATATAAGGAACTTTTAATGCAGAATTAACAATTGGATTTTTATAGAATCAATATAGCACAATGTAGTAGGAACATATGTCAGTTTATTTGGCCATGTTATTGACTAATTAACCATTGATATGTTCAGATCAGTTTAAAAAAAAAATTATGGTTTATGGTTTGTTATAATTTTTAATTTGAGTTTATTCTCTTGTATAATCTTTATCTACATTATTAAAAGAGCCACTTTCTTTTCACTATTCATATTTTCGTCCTCCTTTTCCTTTTTTTTTAGTGTCTTTTTGTTTTGTTTCATACGGAACTATATGAATATAAAAGAGAAATTCTATGAAAGGGAGATTGATGATTCGTATAAATCACTTAGTGGAAAAATGTCCCAAATAAATCCAACGAGTAATTAATAATCTTGTTGAAATCGACTGTTTCACTACATAAAAAATATTTGATTTGAAAGGGCAAACAAAATGTCACAATATTTGTTTGACTGGTTAAGTTTTCCCTTATTTTCATCTTTTTATAATTATAATATTATTTTGAAGTCAAAAAATATGCAACACAGATGTCAAATTAAAGATTCAACGTCTACTTTAATAAGAATTAACAATTGGGATTAAATTATAAACATATTGCTCATAAAATTTCACAATATTTAGTAAAATGTTTCTTTATACTTTTTTTGAAGATCCCAATATTTTTGAATTAGTTCATTCGAGCCGAAAAGTGATATTTATAGGAATTTTGATACAGAGCTTACGATATGTTACTTATGAGACTAATTTTATGATGTGGCGTGACCAATTTCGATTTGAGTTTACTCTCCTATCAAATTGAATATAATAAATACTAAATTTTAGAGATGTGCTACTTTACTTTGCTACTTACTTATTGAATGACTGTGTGTTTGTGTTTGTATATTTATTTTTTTCTCATTACAATTTCAAAACAATGTTGGACATTTTATGGGTAAAAAGGTCACGCTTGTATACATCAAGTCACCCAACAAGTAAACAAGGAAAATAAGGATTTTCCTAAATTTGATAAGTGAATTCAATTAAATTAGATTAAGTTAAATGCCATTACATTTAGCATTTTAATAATTAATTCAATTCACTTGTATTTATGTGAATTCAACTAAGTTCTACTATCTCTGTCTTGAAAAGATAATTCTATTTCTTTTTTTCTTTTTTCACATAGACTAAGAAAAATTCATTTAGTAGTATTGGAACAGTAAATGTTAACATCATTTTTCTATTATTCCTTTATATTTATTAATTATTTTGATTTAATAATTCTATTTTCTTTTATAACTAAACACATTAAATAGGGTATATAATAGAACTAATATTCCAAATACTTTTTAAAAAGGAAACTGGACCATCTTTTTAGGACAAATGTAGTATTAATTAAACAATAAGTTCAATAAAGTTCTATTCAAATTAAATCAAAAAAATCTACATATAACACAAAATTCACCTCCATGTGTTATTGATTTTAGAGTTTTTGAAATTCTATTATACAGTACTCCACAAGAGCTTCACATAGACACTAAGAACTCTTTATTTGGACTTCATTTGATCTTTCAAAATTAAGTCGAAAGACAAGTCGATAAAAAGACAAAAGAAATATATATATATATATATATATATAGAGAGTCAATATATGGTTGCCAAATGGCAATCATGTAGTGAAACAACACACGCCTATGTGAAGGAAATGGAGAAGGAACTTGGAAGGCTTTTATTGGGTGTTGTCGCATGAAATTGGTGCTTGCCATTTGTCAAGAAAGGTTGGAGGCAAATGGCTATAAATAGGCTAGTTTCTTCTCATTTTGCCTTGCACCAACCAACCGTCCACTTCCTCTCTATGTCTCTCTACTTCTAGAAATGAATTCTTAATCCCTTATATTTTAGCCCATGTCCATGTTGATTCCCTAACTATCAAATATGTTCTTTACAATAATATACCCTATGCACCAAATATCGGAGTAAGCTATCCATATATAAGAGAAATGATGATTGAGGATTAGGTCCTCTTTATACACTATGAAATTTAAGAATACGAGTGAAAATTTGAAGGCAAGAGAGGATAAAGAACGAGGAAGTAAAAAAAGAAGAACTTAGTAATCCCGATTAGGGATTTAATGTGAGTGATCTTTACACCCCATTTATTATGTGTTTGTGAATATGTTTACATAAAATGTTTGAGAAATGCCCATATGTTACATGTTCTTGTGATCATGATAATGTTTTCTAATGTCAAGTATTGTCCATGATCAAACATATGATGAGATAAGTTATAATATGTGAAATAAGCTATGTGATTCAGTTCATGTTATGCATAACAGTTAAAGTACAAGTGCTTTTTCAGAAAATGAATTACATCTAGATCTTCTCTATCAGTTTTAGAATAGAATTATGTTTCGTACATGAAATATTTAGTACCAATGTACCTTTTCAAGGTTGTGGAACCTTCAAAATCAGTTATAGTTTTGTGAGACACCTAGGTGACCTATTATCAAACCTCATGTCATGTTATAACTGACCAGTTATATTGTGCGCTCATGGTAAGACAGGTATATGATGTAATTCAGGCTCAAACTCACGTTTTTAAAAGAAAAACTTGCATGTGTAAAGGTTTCTCACTGAATATTATATATTCATTGTTTTCCATATTTTCAAAACTTTAGGTACTTGGAACAATGTGAAAAGAGCTCTCTGGAAGTCTCAGACACGGATGTCTACATGTCAATGTTATCGAATCAAGACTTATAGGAAATGGCCGCCTCATCACTGTGAACCGTTGGCCATGACTAATAAGAATAATTGATAATAAAATAATAATCAAATTGACGAACTAACATATGAGATGAACAAATTGGACATGGATATACCTATGCTTTTGAGAGTATTGACAGAACAGAACCTATGTTGGACCTTAGTTAAATCTTGGACATGGTGTTTCAAGTGGACTTTTTACAGACTTAAAATAATAAATATTGAACTAATAACACATAAACCCTTGCAAGAATAAGAAAGCAAGTGCAGCTCACGGTCGGGGTGTTACAGGTGGTATCGGAGCATGGTAACTCATGGCAGGTCATTACCAATGGTATCAGAGCAAGTAACATGGCCAGATCGTTACAAACGTATTAATTTTTATAAAATGAAGGAAATTAATCTGCGAGATCATAAACACAAAGTAGATATATTAGATGAAACAGTGTAGCCAACTAATCAATGGAAGCAACCTATGACATTGTAGCACACAACATCGAAAAATGTTTCTTTAGTTGCGTTCAATTATTAATATAATTCATAATTATTTATTTTTTATAATATGTTAATGGTTTGATACAAAACAACAATGTTGCTCTCTTCCAAGTGGTGTGCGGGAGCTGCTACCTCACGGCCTTTTGTGGTGGAAGGACTTACCACAATCACATTCGGGTCTCGGTACGAGTCATTCAATCGCCTCTGTTGAGCCAAAACCATTTTCCCACTTCCAACTGTTGTGCTCGAGTTGCTTCTTCGTCCTAGGGCTAGACATCGACTCTATCTACCGCAACCACTACATGGTCATCTGGTTCCTCCAAGAATGCAATGAAATATCGACATGCACCGGGTAAACCCACCAATAGTCCCAAAAGTGATACTCTGGTATTGTGATAACGATTCCAAGACCTACGGTGGTAGTGGTGGTGGCAGCGACTTGACAACCAAAATCATCCTTCGACAAGTTGTAAAAGATAATGGTTCCCAGTATAATATTCAAACTCGTAATCCATAAAATAGTAACAAGCCCTCCCAATACTTTACCACTGTATGCAGACAATAAAGAACTACCAATAGTGACACAAACCGATAATAAGAACTTTATCTTCCTCAGTTTGGTTTTATATTAAACAATTGGATCTATCAATTGATGTCCCGCCCAAATATAAAATAAAACCACAAGACCTATCAACACATGAATGGCCAATGAATTTACAACAACAACATATGCTTGGTTAGACGCATCCATAAGAGCCAAATATTTATACTATGTCAATACACCATTTGTGAAGCTTGAAACATTGACAAGGAGACCGATAGAAGTCGCAAAAGAAGCTACGATGGCTATGCGAAGCTAGAAAAAATAATTTTCGTTAACTCGAATCGTTTTACGGGAAGAGGAGATAAGAGAGTGATTATAGAATGGAAGATAGATCGAAGATGAGAGAAAGAGAAATAGTGGTTATTGTTGTGAGCTCCCTAGCTATGGAGATTCAAGAGAGAGAGAGAGAGTGTGTGTGTGTGTGTGCGCGCGCGCGCGCTAACCTGTGTAAAAAATGAGTAGGAAATGGATGGAGATGAGATAAAGAGGGTTACTTATGTAACATTCTAGAAAGAGAGAGAAAAAGCTTCTTGGAGTGAGGAAAGAGGAATGGGAGGGATTGGTAGTGAGCAGTAGTACACAAGGACCAAAAACGGATAGGTATGAGATTCCAAATTTAATAGAGAGAGAGAGAGAGATTCTTTTGAAAGAATAGTGAGAATTAGTGCCGATGATTTCGTTTAGTGAGTATACATATGAACATATATGGTTTCTTTCGCACTCCTTGTTATGTGAAAATGATTTAATATTATATGTATAATTAAAAATATCTATCGTCATATGTCTAGTAATGTTATGCTGATAAGACGCTTATTTAGCACGCCACATAGACATTTGACGGATATCAAACAGTAGACCATAACTGTATACTGTCATATTGTCACTTAGTGTTATCAAGACACGCCACATAATTATAGTTTTTCATATGACATATCTTGATGCACACTATATTTTATCATATAACACCATATAGTATCTTATCATAAAGTGTTAGATTCAAATTGCCTTATTATTATGCATAGAAATATATATATATATATATATATGTAGACACACACACATTAGCTTGAGCACGTGCGTTGCACGTGATACATTAAAATTTAGTATTTGTTAGTGTGCTTTATGTATTTTATTATATAATCTTTTTTTAATAAATAAATATTGTAATTGGATGATGGTTCTGCTAAGTAATCATAGTTTTGAAAAACTTCCTTTTTTCAATTTAAATGTGAATAAAAATTATCTCTCTCTCCCTTCTCCACAAAAAAAAAAAGGGAAAAGAGTACTTTTTTGTTGACATAATGTGATTTGAGGTCTAACTCTAAATTTAGAGCCCTATCTATTTTAATAGCCAGACTCTCCCTCTCTCTTCTTATTCAGTACGAATAAAAGATTCTATATTAACTCTTTCTTATAATCTCACTCTACTTCAGTTTGAATTTGAAGTAGTTCAAATAAACACCCAGCTGCAGCCTAGCCTGCAATATATCATCCAAATAAAATTTCAAACCGCATCAAGTATCATGATTGAAGAATCAGATTTAGAAGAAGCAAGTTTGAAGAATCATAGTTGAAATCTAAGAACGCTAAAAGAAATAATTTTAATATTATTACGCTTCAAAAAAAAATATTTGATATTATTATAAACAACATGGGCAAAGCTATGGGGTGGCCGGCTTGATCTCCAACTACCCCCATTTTTTGGGGGGAAAAAAATTTGGGGAAAAAAATTTAGGGTGTGCTTGATTGCTAAAGATTTTCCATGAAAAACGGGTGTTCTCACTTAAATTCTTACTTTTATAATGTTTGATTAACCTTTTTTTCATAGAAAATATTTTTTAACTTTTGATCATGTTACCACATTTTCCTTGGAAACGAGGAAAATATTTTCATAAGGGTATGCAGATTTTCTGTTTTCTGAGTAATTCATATATTTTCTCGTGAATTCGTTTTTCAATTAAACACATTATAATTTATTTTCTATGAAATTCAATTATCTGTAATTTAATTTATAGAAAAATATTCCAAGTAAATTAATTCTATACTTGTAATCAAACACATCATTAGTGTTTCAAATAGGAGTGTCAAATTTCGATTTCCCTTTCAAGTATCTTCAGCCTACGTCAAATGCAACAATATATGACATTCAAAGCTAAGAATGCATTTGAACTTTAACCTTTACAAAGACAAGTAAAAGTAGAGTAATACAAATAAAAAATAAAAAAAAATAAAAGAGCAAACATAAAAATTGGCAAATTTAAACATAGAAATTAAACACAAGAAAAAGCAATTTAGTGGACAAACGGACTGAAACATTATGGGTCCGGCTATGAAAACAAAGTCGGGTTTCTTACGGAGCTCGGTCTCTAATCACAGACTGACACCTCACGCGACAAACAACACATGGTAGCATCTCATTGAAAACCGAGTTCCTTACTCTCATTGAAAACCGGGTTCCTTACCATGGTTCATTAGAAATTTCCAAAACATCATAAAGCGTATGCCACAAACATAAAGATTTAACCAGAAGAAACATTTTACATACCCCGCAATAAAGGAAACACACTGGGGTTATAAAGGGAAAAATCACATGTTGATGGTTTTGAACTCATATGAGGAACTGCTCTCTGCAATTAGCCTGTTGGCCTTTACCAGCTGCTGCTTCAGAATTTCTTTATAGTGATTTTGATGAAACATGGTCTGGCATTAATTAATTGAGATGATGCTTCGTCCGGAATTTTGATCTCTTGGATGGAAAAGCAGCCTTAATTAGAATACTGCAGTGTTGTATGGGGAACTCAAAATCCAATCGAGTGAGGAAAAGAAGAATTCAACATAAAAACTAAAAATTGTATATTCTTTAGATCGGAAGAGCACACGCATTTGTGCAGTGAGAAATTTTGTCAAGACAAGATAATATCAGGTAGTTGCTAGGGATATGTATAGAATTTCCGTAAAGGAATAAAGAGAAAAAGGGAGAGGCAGAATTTTGTATGACAAGAGGGTGAAGTTAAACAGAGAATGTTCTGTAATTGTCAATTCATTCCATAATAATCCCCATTCATCCATTACAATTTACAACTCTAATTTAAAGACTCCACTAATTAACCGCCCTAAAGTGCTTACAAGAACTAAATAAGAAAACTCACCCAATAATGCAAAGAAACTAACCCACACGAAACAACAAGGCAAAACTAAAGGAATTAATTGGAACAACTGGCAACCCAATTCTGCATGCACATATCAGCTAGCTAGCAAAATAACAAGTTCAGTATGTGAAGCTAGTAGACATGTATGGATGGTCTTACTCCTGGATGTACATAAGCTCCAAAATCGAAAAAGATAGAAGCAAAAACATGGAAACAAGTTTAGTAGATCTGAACATGAAAAACAAATTTCATGACAAGTTTAACGCTTTCAAATACCAGTAACCACTCTCTTTCTTTGTAGATGCCCCCTCCGGCGCTTCGATCACTTTGAACACGTGGACTTCCTTCCCCTCCACAGCAAAATGGATTTCATGACCAGCCACATAATATGAGGAAATTGCTGAATTATTAATGAATACAAGTGCAAGAGAGTTATTAATAATAACAATAATGAAATCCACCGCTCTTCCCTTACCAAGCTTCTTGCCATAGAGACAATGCCAATAGCGTCCGTACTTCTCAAATTCCAACCTTATATATATGTAAGGTTATTGTACTCGTATTTTTCAACCACCTTTAATCACGTAACATTAATTTAAGCAGCCAATATACATAATAATAATAATAATAATAATAATAATAATAAATATGAGAAATATGATAGAAAATTTTGAGATAAAAAGTAAAGTAAATTACTTGTGCGACAATAGCCAGAGCTTCTTGCTGCATTTTCTCATTCATGTTGATTGCTTTGATCTCGATTCTCCTTGTTTTCGAACTCGTTCTTCTCCTTGTTCTTCTCTTGTACAGTGACCACAACGACCATGCAACAATTCCAATCATCAACAATGTCCCAAGGTTAAGCCCGATCCTTATCACTACAGTGTCCTTTTCCTCCAACTGGTCTTATTGTTCTCCACGGTTCTCGTCTCCCCAGTGGCACCCTTTTCCTCCAGCTGCTTCTCCCGCCCCATTAGCCACAGTGCACGAAAGATCCACCCACCGCATTTCTTTCCGTGGCTTAGTTCCTCTTTGATCCCTAGAACTAGAATTCGCCTCCCTTCCCCGAGCCCCAGAACAAGAACCCGAGATCTACAACCCTAGACAAAAGGGTTCTGCTATCGCAATTTTTGTTTGGGGGGTTTTTGGAGGTTTTTGTGTTGAGGGGGGTGGAGAGGTGTTTGGTCAAAGAGATAGGGAAAGGTACTATATAATGCTATACATATGATTTTATATCATTTTTTGGTCAAAGTGAGGGTTTTATCTTTTTTAAGTGGAGTCTGCATCAAATTTTGGGGGAAATTGTTGTTGGCAATGCATGGGAGCTTTGGTCTCCGTAAGGGATCCCTACGGCCATAAGAATCGGGCTTAACCTTGAGACATTGTTGAGGATTGGAATTGTTGCAGGGTCGTCGTGGTCACTGTACAAGAGAAGAACGAATCCGAGAACAAGGAGAAACGAGATCAAAGCAACCAACATGAATGAGAAAATGCAGCAAGAAGTTCTGGCTATTATCACACAAGTAATTTACTTTACTTTTTATCTCAAAATTTTCAATCATATTTCTCGTATTTATTATTATTATTATTATTATTATTATTATTATTATTATTATTATTATGTATATTGATTGTTTAAATAATGTCATCTCATTAAAGGTGGTTGAAAAATACAAGTACAATAATCTTACACTACGTATAAGGTCGGAATTTAAGAAGAAGTACGGATGCTATTGGCATTGTCTCTATGGCAAGAAGCTTGGTAAGGGAAGAGCGGTGGATTTCATTATTGTTATTATTAATAACTCTCTTGCACTTGTATTCATTAATAATAATTCAGCATTTTCCTTATATTATGTGGCTAGTCACGATATCCATTTTGTTGTAGAGGGGAAGGAAGTCCACGTGTTCGAAGGAATCAAAACGCCTGAGGGGGCATCTACAAAGAAAGAGTACTTACTAGGATCTGAAAACGTCAAACTTGTCATGAAGTTTGTTTTTCATGTTCACTTCAACTAAACTTGTTTCCATGTTTTTGCTTCTATCTTCTCTTCTGGACACCATAGAAAAAGGGCCTGCATATTGGAAGATGGATAAGGAAAAACCACATTAGACCAGTGATAATCACAATTGGTGACGAATAACATAAAAAATTAACAAATACAACACAATTTCCAAGACTCTCATCTATCATAGCTAGAGCTAAATTGGAAGCTTCGACAAAACTGTTAACTGAATCCACCCAATTTTTAGGGATTCCCCTCACCACCATCAGCCCCCCTTCCAACCAAAAATCTCGCTTTTTCTAACTTTTTTTAACTGTTAATGGAACAATACCGGTGCTATTACTAATTGAAATAGTCTAAGTGAAAAACTGCAAAAGAATTTCTTAGCTATGAAGATTCAGGGGACAAAATCTTCTTTCAAAACGAGTATGTGCTTGCAAAAAAAAATTGGTTCACAAAGTTTAGATTAACAGTGTACTCTACACCATACAAACAGCATATAGACTGTTGAACTTTGCATATCTAAATAATCTGTTTTTATCTTAAACGTTAGCCTCATTAACATATACAACTATAGTATAGTCTGGAGTCTAACAAAAAGACTTGAACCAAACATGTATACTATAAATCTTCACTATTTTCACAGCATATTCCAACACATAAAATTAATGTCACATCATTCAGAAACAATAAGACCACACATTTGATGAAAAGGGAAAATAATTACACAATAATAATAAAAAAAGGGGGAAAATTAAGAAAAGAGATTGCCAATTTTTTATTATTTTTTTTTTTCAACAAGACAATGCCAGTCCGTATTTGTCCTCAAAGCGGTGTCTGTATTTGTCCTCAAAGTTGTACCTTATATTCAGTGCAATATCTTTGTTCTTATGATATTTGTCAAATGCCTTTTAAACACAAAGAAATTGATTTATAAGGCCGTAACCATAAGTAATATAAGGAGTATATATTATTTTAACTGAGATAAAGAAAAATTACCAGAATTGCAAAATTCACACATCTTGCTGCATTTCCTCGGTCATGTTGCTTGTGTGGATCTTGATTTTCCGGCGATCACCGTATATGATTTTACGGTAAAGCCACCGTACACCAACCCCCAATTCTGCTCAACAATAAAGTTCCAACTCCAAGGTCACTCAGTTTCATCGTCTCCTCAGCAATTTCCTTTCTTCTTCTCCATCTCTACCCCAAAAGCACCGTTTTCTTTGGGTTGCTTATTTCCGGTGGTTCTTAACTTCAAATCCCCAAACTTCCCCTAAAGTCTGAAACCCTTTTGACTCCACCTGGTTCAGTCCAAATTGAATATCAGGCTATTTGCAAAAGATGCAAGAACCTTCCCCCCCCCCCCGGGGGGTGGAAAGACCACTTTTTATGAGAAAAGCTCCACTCTCCCTTAAAGAGAACCAATGATCCAGGTGGCTGCCAAGGCAGAGAAGAGGGACCCGCGCCACCTCAATTCCACCCCCAAACAAGAAAATGGTGGGCCCCATACCTAAAATTTTGTTTCTAATTTTTTTTTTGGTAATACACAACAAACCATAAAATTTTATTACGATTCAAAGGATGTACAGGAGCAGGGGACATCAGCTCTGCTCTATAAAGCTAAAAAGATCCAAACGAGAAATACAAAAGCAACAGCCAGCAAAAATTAAAGACAAAACAACAAAGCATTTAACTTTAGGCCCAACGAACCAGGCCCAATCAAGCACGGGATAGGAAACAAGCAGCAAACAGACCACACCAGAAATTTTTGCTAACCCACCCTACCCCATTTCAGACAGTTTGTACCCTTGTGAAAGGATAAAATTCAGAAGCATTATTAATTTATTATTATGCCAGTTAAAATGAAATAAAATATAAACAGAACCCATTGTTAATATTTGGTTTACAATTAATTCAAGTAGTATAGATAAATAAAAGATTACCCTACAAAGCAATATGGTGAAGAAGTAGTGAATGACAATTTGCCAGTGATTTGTGTATGGTTGGTATGTAACAATCCAATCAAGTTCTTGCCCACAAAATATAAAGCAATGATGGTAACAGCTCAGTTTGGATTACCAACTCTTACTCAATTACTAGTGGAGGCATTTAATATATATATATATATATATATGAATAAATGACATATTATAGAGAGATTATCGGTAATATTGATACATGTAAGGAACAATGAAACATATAAGAAACAATGAAACATATTGGAGAATTTAATGGCATATACTCAACTGAAAATCAGCTTACCAATTTCGCCCTTTCGTTCTTCTTGCCGTCAGTGACTGGTTTAGGGTGCAAAAAAGGCTACAAAATCAGCATTAGCAATCGGTCTGCTTCAGGGGGTTATAGGAAGAATAAAGCGACGACAACCCGCCGGTGACTATGCCGGATCGCCGGTGCAGGCATATTGACGGGAAGCTGCGCCGGAGCCGAGAGGACTAAAACGCAGACCTGCAACGCAGAGAGAGTTTGGAGACAGAGAGAGAGATAGATGGCGAGAACTGACGACGGAAGGGGGTGGGTCGAAAGGTTGGGGTTTCGGCCGGTCGTCTTCCTTACTGTCGTTGCCGGAACTTGGGTCACGGTTGAAGGCCTTCTCGCCGGAACTTGGGGTCACGGTTGGCTGAGCTTTTCTTTAGAGAGAGAATTTTTGGTGGGCTCCCCCACCCCCAACCAAAAGACCTCTCGATCGTCTCTGAGAACACCCACCGGACCGGCGACTGACCGCCAGGCGCCAGCGACGGAGGGATCGCGCCCACCCCACGCAGCGCCGGCACCCAACCCATCAGAAACAATGCTACGAACAACGCCCCCAAAACCTCTCGCAGAATGAAGAATGAAGACTATGAAGTGATGGCAGTGAAAAACAGCAATGCTACATATATATCCATTTCTCAAGGAAAAAAAAAAAGAACTTAACAAACACGATGAATTAAACTCCAAAACTGGAAACACTTCACTAATTTGTGCATAAAAAGATTGAGGATTTTTGTCGGTTTAAGGTAAAATTTCAGACTTCTGGGAGAAACAGAGCTGTATAGAAAGCTAGGATTGTGACAAAACTGGAACCCAAAAATTATGTAGTAGGGGTTAAGAGAAATTCGGTGTGTGATGATGAAAAATGAACTTGGGAGGGTGGAATTTATAGATCAGAAGAATTGAAGTAGCAATTACTGAGGCCAGTCTGTGTTTCTTAAATTTCACCCTCTCCTCTCTCTCTACTT
>CAVNYN010275290.1:0-49086 GCA_963692815.1 Nyctanthes arbor-tristis | reverse complement strand
TTCACACCGATGCCATGCAGGTGGTCTTTAGTTTAAAGGACCCGCGGTTGAAAGGAGCTTATGAGTTAGTATTTAATGATATTTTATGGTTATGTAATGAGGTACATTGTGGAAAGCGTCTATATGTTCCTTGTTGTCAAAATAGGCTTGCCTATGCTTTGGCGGCTTATGCGCTTTCGTCTTCCATGTCTAAACATTTGAAGTTTTGTATTCCTTACTTTCTATCACCGTTTATTGGTGACATTTCTGAATAAATGAGAATTTTTCCTTCAATCTATGTTATTAAATAATTTATATTGTTTGTGTCACCAGCTATTGTAGAATAGATGACAAAATGGATCGAGGGATAATTGGACTAAAAGTTGGGTCGAAATTTAGGTGTTTAGCGTTTGGTGTCCCAATTGAGAGTATAATACCTTCCCGAAAGCAAAACAATAAGGTGATCAAGGCTCAAAAACCTTTAATTTGATGAGCCCCAACAATTTTCGTCCATCCACTGTCATTTAACCATTTGAATTTACGATTTTTTGTTTTTCTGTTTTTCCAATTTTTTAATAATTTATTATTTTATATTTTTTACCTTAAGGCTTGTCTAGAACTATTTAAATACTACCCAGACTTGTTTTCATCATTCATTGCTTAATAATAACTTTATCTTATTTCTATAAGAAGCTATGTTATGTGCGTAACAAGTTATGTCATTTGCATAACAAGTTATGTTGGAAAAAGCTATTTTATTTATGTAACAAGCTATGCTATGTATGTAACAATGTTTGGTATTTGTGTAAAAAGATATGTTACAAGTGTATGTTAATTAAACAATCTCTATTATTTGTATAACAAACTATATTTTCCGTTTAACAACTTATGTTATTTATTTAACAATTCACATTATATGAATTGAAATGTGAAACAATTGATATTATATGAACTTCAAAAGAAAAATTGATTAAAAAGAAAAGAGAGAAAACAAATTAAAAATAAAAAGAGAAATAAGAAAAGAAAAACATAAATGATTAGAAAGAAAAAAAATTCTGGCTTCCATATTCCGATCAACTGGTCACCAGAATCTAGCTGTTGGAGTCCGCCAGAATCTAGTTAGTGGCTGGTCATCGGCAACTGTGTGGGGTTTAAAAAATATTATTATAAAAAATAATAAAAATTTTAAAAAATAACATACACTGTTATTGATATAAATACTAGATAACTTGCTATGTTATCCAGTTTTTTATGAAATAAGTAATTATTGGGAACTATGTATTGAAACATTTAACAAAATCAAGGTAAATATCAAAGTTCCCCCTTATTACATGTGAGCTCATTAACTCAAAAGCCTTTTTAGAAGTAATCATGGCCCAAAAAATTAACAATAAGGGCCCAATTGAAGGCCTTAAATAATTTGGGAAATTTCCCCATTTACTTGGAAACACAAGACCTATCCAAAAATATTTGATGATGTTCTAAGTACTTGGTTACATTTATTTATTTTTTATTTCTTTGATTTATTATTACCTAATTAACCCCCATTCCACCCTGTCCCAACTGGCCGAAATCTGGCCGCCGGCCCCTCTACTTGCTGACCGAAATCTAGCCGTGGGCAAAACCCTACTATCGGTTACTGGATATCGGTCGATCACCAGATTCCAGTGAATCTTTTTTTCCCTTTTATTTCTCTTTTCCCTTTCTCCCTAGTTTTTTTAATTTTTTTCAGGCAATGTTTTCGAAATCTTCTTTTTTTTTTCTTTTTTTCTTTTTTTTTACTTTTTTCTTTGTTTTTCGTTTTCTTTTTACCAAAGTGTGCTACATAATAAACAATATTTTCACTTTTAAATGTTTTTGATATGTGTAATAAGTTATGACATTTGCGTAATAGGCTATGTTATTTTTCTAATAAGTTATGATATTTGTGTAACAATATATTTTATTAAACAATCTATATTATTTGTGTAACAAGTTAATGTAGAACACATAGCAGAATGGGACGGGAGAGAGCTGGACCAACGATTGGGTCAGAATTTAGGTGTTTGGAATTTGGTGTCAGAATTAAAAATATAATACCTTCTCAAGAACGAAACGAAGAGGCAATCGAGGCTCATAAACCTTTAAGTTGATGAATCCCATGGGTTTTCGGCCATCTGTGTTCGTTTCAGCATTTAAATTTGTGATTTTCTTATTTTTTCCAATTTTTATAATTTATTATTATTTTTTTTAACCTTAAGGCTTGTCTATGGTTATTTAAATGTGGTTATGACTTGTTTTCATCATTCATCGTTTAATAAAAACCTATATTATTTGTGTAACAAGTTACATTATGCACATAACAAGCTATGTTATTAATATAACAAGTTATGTTATGTGCATCACAAACCATGTCATTTGTGTAACAAGCTATGTTATGTAGGTAAAAAGTCTTGCTATTTGTGTAATAAGATATGTTACATGTGTAATAATTTATGTTATTAAGCAATTTATATTATTTATGTAAATTTTTTTCTGCGTAACAACATATATTATTTATTTAACAAGTTAAATTATTTGTATAACAACCTATATTATTTGTATAAAAATTTATATTATTTGTATAACAATTTATATTATTTGTGTAATAGCCTATATTAAACTAGTATAATATCATTTATTATATGAATTGAAAGGTGAAAAAATTGATACTATTTAAGAAGAAAAAATGATTGAAAAGAAAAGAGAGAAAATAGAGAAATAAAGGGAAATAAGGTGAAAAAATAAAAGAGGGTAAAAATAAAATAAAGGAAAGAAAAAAAATTCCAGCCAACAATTTTCGTTGATCAGTCGCTGAAATCTTACCGCTAGAGTATATTGGAATTCGGTCGATTAGACGGGTATCGGTGGTATACCGAAATCCAACTGGTGACCGGTGGCGGCTGGATGGGGTTTAAAAAAATATTATTATAAAAAATAATAAGCATTTAAATAAAAAATACATTGTTGTTGATATAAATGTTGGATAACATACAATGTTATCCAGTATTTATGAAACGAGTAATTTAAACGTGCTTGGAATGTTGTATGACAACATATAATGTAATAAACAAAACTTAACCACAATAACAATATGGTAGCTTCGTATTTAATATCGTGGCTTTACTCTTGAAATTGAACTAAAATTAACCACAATAAAAACTAAAGATTAATCTTGGAATTGAATCTAAACAATACACTAATTGAAATTAAGGAAATAATGTGGGATTAGAAGAAAAATGGAATTTGAAATTAAAAAAAAAATTCAAAAGGGACTTATAATTTACCAAATAATAGTTGAAATTGAAATCAACCACAATAAATACTACGCTAAAGATTAAAACAATATTATAAATACAAATTGTTTCAAGGAAAGTTTCACAATACATTAGTTTCTTTATAATAATTGATTAATAAAAGTGTAATATTTTAGTTTCACAATATTTTAATTTCTTCACAATATTTTTTAATATATTGTAATTAATCAGTTGAGTGCAATAAATGGGGTGTAATAATTAAAAGAGGACAAATTGGGAATAAAAAGAAAATTATAGGGGTAAAGATGGAATCCAAATATTTTACAAGGATTACACCTTTTATATATTAGTGATAAGTAAATATTGGGAAGTATGTATTGAAATGATTCACAAAATCAAGGTAAATATCAACGTTCCCTATTATTATATGTGAGCACATTAAATCAAAAGGCCTTTTTCTAAGTAATCAGGGCCTAGAAAATTAACAAGAGGAAATTAAAGATTTTACTCCTTTTTTTTAATTCATATCTTTTTTACGCCATGATATCAAACTATTTTCAATTATACCACATTCCATTACTTTTATACCATTACTTATTTTATTTTACTAAACATTTTATTTTATTTTATCATTTTATTATTTCTAATAAAGCATTGTTATTGATTTTAATATTGATTTATTTATATTTCTTTATACTTAGATTATATATATAGGTTTGTGTGTATACAAATAAATAAAACGCGAGATGTAAAACACAACCACCCTCTCTAACATCCACCGCCGCTACTGCAGCCGCCGCGGCACGCCTCACCACCTGCTTTTCCCACCACCACAATCGTATCCAGTAGCTGCGAATAGCAGCAGGGAATGTTCCGGCGGCCGGATCTGAAACTTAATCATTCACTGCTGGATATGAAACTTAATTTTTCCTTTTTTATTTTTTATTTTTTTAGTTTTATTTTTGAATCTACCCCCTTAATCTGAGCCTTGATGTTACCATCTTCCTGTTCCCACGGCTGGATCTGAAACTTCATATATATATATATATTTGTTTTTTTTTGAATCTGAACTTGCACCTGATCTGCCGCCACCGCTACATGTACCACGTCCTCTAAAACCTAGAATTTTGCCTGGCAAGATAAGCTATGAGTGGCATCGAATTTTATGTTCACTTGTTGTGCTACAATAAGTTAACTAAATTTCATATTCATTTGGTGATGTTTGAGCAGAACAGATGGTGGGTAGAAAATTGTTTTTCTTCCGTCCCGTTTATTCCCCTTTTCACTCGAAATACCATAAGCTCTCTCTTTCTCTAAACATGATAGATCGGAAGAGCACACGTGCAGAATTAATAAGAGATTCGTTTTGCAATACACCAATTGAAAGTCACGAATTACAGCAGGGCAAATCCCAAATGATGTTTAAGAATGACTGATAAGGCAGGGAAACAAAAGCTAACACATGAGAATTTTCGACAAATCATGACAAGGCAGGGATTGTTACCATTTATCTGGCTTGTTACCATCTTTCCGTTGATTTCTTTTTATTAATTTTCATATTTGATCATTAATCAAGGTTGTTATTATCTTCTGAGTTGTTTTCCCCCTATGTTATCATTTATCGAGGTTGTTACCATCCTCCGGTTTATTTTTCTTTTCTTTTTTTTTTTGGTTTTATTTTCTGGTTTATTTTTCTTTTCTTTTTTTGGGTTTTATTTTCATATGTTTTATCATTTTATTACCATATATCGAGGTTGTTACCATCTCGTTCATTTTGTTACCATTTATCGAGATTGTTACTATCTCGTTTTTTATTATTTGTTAACATGATATATTTCCGGGTGGTAACATTTCCTTTTCTGAAGGTAACATTGTTAGTTTGTTTGTGGCGTAGTGTGGCAGCGTCAGCAGTTGGTTACGGTTTGGAGTTGAAAGTGTTATTAATGGTACATAAAGATATTATTTTGTATTGAAAAAAATTTCTACTTTTAATATATTATTATAATTATTATAATTATAATTTATAAAAAAAATAATAATTAGTAAAGAATTAAATTTTAATTAAAATTGGTTTATGGTAATTTTGAAATAGAAAGTGGTATTTTTGAAATTACTTTCAATTTGAGGGTGTTTTCGCAAGACACATACAAAAGAGACCTTTTTATGTAAAGAACCCAATTAACAATAAGGGCCCAATTCAATGCCCTAAATAATAGGGGGAATTAGCCCAATCAAGATCACACAAAAAAGCTTTGTCTAACTAGTGTTTGACTTGAAAAACAAGATTAAAACTAAATCAAAAAACTTTAAAATAGGAATGTACAAATTTACCCCCATGTGACATACAAATCTTCCCCAAATCATAAGCCATAACCAGCGAATCCAACCCCAACGTTAACTTCTCACGTCCTTCATCCTGCTTCTGTCTTCAGCGCTGAAGGAGTCAAGCTAGCTTTCAAAATACAATGGCTCTCTCCACTCCCGAATCGACTTCTACTCCTTCCAGTTCGCCCATTTCCCATCTGAGTAAAGGCGTTGCCGTCGACTACTGTGGAGTTGCAGAAGAGGTCCGTCGGGTTCAGCCTCTGTCCACCGTTGCATAGCGTGTAAGAAATTGTAAGTTTTCCCTTCTCCAACCCTTAATGTTGGTCCTTTGCTCATGGGATGGTGGTATGGTTGTGTATTGTTGCTGCATTTGAGTTGCTGGAGAATTAGATTGCTGCTTGTTGTGGTTGGTACTATCTGCTTTCTTTTTGTTTTGTTTTTTTTTTTTTGGTTGTTCTCATGCTTGCTCTACTGCCGATTTTGGTGTGTATTTTTTTTTTTTTTTGGGAAGCTTCCCTTCTCGTGCCATAACAGATTAGGGTGTATGAAAAAATAGCATGTAGTTGCATTAAAAAAAATCAATAATAAAATAAGAAGCCATTATGTTGATGCTTTTTTATGGTGTTGTATGATAATGTGATATTTATCTATTTATCTTTTTCTAAACTAGAAAATGTCAAGTATGGGCATTACAAACAATAAACTGAAATTATTGTATGATTCCCTGATGTTTATCTATTTATTTTTTCTAAACTTCAAGTAGTTGTCAAGTATGAGCATTACAGATAGTAAACAGAAATAATTGTATGATCACATGATTTTTATCTATTTATTTGTGTCTTCTTTTTTTTTCTCCTTTTGTTTCTCAGATCGGATGCTTGGACACCTTGCTAAAAAATTTCAGTTTACAAGAAATATCAAAATGGGTAGCATTGTTAGATATGAGAAGAACCAAAAGCAAAATTTATAGATATTTTACACATGAATTCCTAGAACGCTCAATGAAAAGCTGAAACAGAAACATACAATAAACAAGATCTTACGTTTCCATAGTCAATGAGAAAGAAACAGTGTGAAATAATTCAATAATTACAAAATAAGCAAATAGGAAAACATAAGAAAAAGAAAACAATTAACAGCTATTATGAATAATAGCATAGCACTACTAGAATTGGCTGAATCAAATGAACCAAGGATGTTATGAAAGAAACAATGACAGAACAACTGAAAGATCCCCTTGAAGTTACTAGTGAGGCAACACCAAATGCAAGTAACACCCCAAAGTACATTATGTGTGCACCTTGTGGGGAAGAAACGGCTTCATATTTTTCTTTCTCAAGTATGTAGATAGGTGAGTGGAAGCAAGCAACTGGAACTTGATACTTTCACGGGACTCAACATTATTTGCCTTCACGAAAAGAATACATGTGGCTCCTTGGATATTTTTCGAAGCTTTTCTCCTAGGTACCCAGTTATGAAAGTTGCCTATTAAAATCTCGTAGATTTTGTAAATTTAGAAGGACTGTGAAATCCAAAAAAAAATTCCAGTGATGAAGCTAGAATCGTAAGAATTTGTTATTTGTACTTTCTAACTTGTCATCCATCAAAAATCCAATAAAATCTGTAAATTAATAAAATCTATTAAAATCTACAAGTGATTAAGGAAACTTAATTTTTATTTAACCCTTTAAAAGATAATGCTTCTCAAACATAATAGGATATAGATGATAATATAGAGTGAACCACAATTATTATGCTATACAATAATCATTGTTATGGCCCATGCCAAATCATTATCTGTTCACCATTACGTAAAAGAAGCATATTCAGCTTCAAAATCCAAAGTGGGTTAGTTTTAGTGGAGTCTATTCAAACCTAGACCAGAAAATTTGAATGTATCCGGATTTTTGATATCCACTGGAAATATTGTGTGAAGCTTATAGCTCACTGGTAAGAGTAATAAAAAAAATTATCTTGAAGGGTTAAGGAACACGTTTAGATTATATGTGACAAGCCATATCCGTCTTAACTAAGAAAACATGTTTTTGTTTATCATTTTTCTCTAGTAGAAATGCCATAAGCGATAGAAGACATACATAGTCTAAATTAGTGGTTGTGAGATACATTGATGAAATTGAGCATCCTCTCCTATAGTGACCCTATTCGTACTTATACTTAATGCTTTTCTTCTATTGCTGTTTTTTTCCCTAGTGCGCTATGTTTTGGGTATTACCTCACTATGTAAACTGTCTGGTTGAACCTTTTGCTCAACAAATGAGCACAAAGGTTAAAATTGCTGTCTTAATTTTGGTTATTAATTTTTTTTGCCCATGTATATGTTTAATGACTAATGGTATTTTTGTTTTCTCAATTTCATGTACGGACACTAGAAAGATGAAGTGCACGAGTGGAGACATAAGCAATCATAGTAGGATTGACAAAATCTGCTACGTTATGGAGAACCTTGACGACGAGCACAAGACAATGTTTGAAGATAGTTGTTTTGGTTCATTAGCTCGGCTCCAGGAGCCGCTAATGACAAACCAAATTGTTCCTAATGTTCTGAAATGTGGGATCATATCTGACAGCGAAACTGAGGCATGGATAATAGTAAAAAACAAATGAGCTAGGTTTGGGTTGCAAGAGTTTGCGTTGGTGACGGGGCTCAATACGGGAGATCGGAAGAGCACACGTCTGAAGTGAATGGAAGTCATGTCGGCTGGTGGAGGAATATCTCGGAACCCACATTGGAAAAATATATAGAAGTGACTTGCTGAGAGCATTCAATAGGTATGGCCCTCTTGCCAACAAATACAAGCTTGGCCTCTTCGTCTCTCTTGTGTGAGTACTACTCGATTCTGAGGAGAGGACACAGCTTCCCTTATGGTTGTTCAACTACGTTGAGGACCTTCAACGATTCAATAGCTACGCTTAGGGTAAGAAGTCAGTCTTCATGACAATGAAAATTTCAAAAAAGTGCGGATAGACGAAGTTGAGGGAAGGAAAAGGGATTCCTACAACTTGCATGGGTTCCCATATGCCACTCAATAACGGTGTCCCATATGACGTTTGCCTACTGAATTGTGTTTATCCACGTTGAACAAATATGGGCATTCGAGGTGATGCTCGCACTACGCATTGAAAAGTATATCTAATATACTGGCCTAAAATCTCCCCGCCTACTCGGCTATCAAGTTACAAAGGAGAAGATGCCTTCAGAAGATATTTACGAGCTGTTGGAAACTGGAAGGGTAATTGGAACACATGTTCAATTTTTTATGCTTGTTTTACTCTTTGTTTAATTGATTTTTTCGTTTCTCTGTTCAGTAGTTTTTTTCACCTGTCTGTTGCACGGGCATAACAACAGATTGCATGAAAAAATACAACTGTAACACATACAAATAGAATTTCTTAGTCTCCTCCAAACTAATAGTATATAAGAGATTAAATTAAAAAATATGTGCAATGATATATATTATTTTGAAAGGGAATAAAGGGCTAAATAAAAGATATATTTGAAGTTACCGTAATCAAGTTTTAGTAGAATACATGAAATAGGCATTCGTCTTAATTAGCTTCCACTAGTCATATAATTTCTAGAAGACACATATCTTGAATTGAAGAAAAAAATTTTTGGTATAAAAGCTAAGTCAACATAGAAGCTATTCTCTACTGTATTAACAATTAATTAATTAATTAATGTGCTCTTCCGATCTCAATTTACCATCACTAAGAATCAATATGATTCTACCATCTTGTCCCTGCTTGTAATTTAGTTTAAAGATTTGAGCTGGGATAGTATTACGAAAACTATTTCCATCAACTTATATCATAATACTTTGATTGTGTGTGCTACTTGCTATATAAGCTCCTTCGCACTCTGGAGTCAACAGAAGAAGAGCTCGCAGCAGAGTTTTAGAGTCAAGTGGCACCATTTGGTGATAGATGTGATCCGGACGAAAAGGGTAGGATGGATGATGATGCAAAGGCTGAGCCCGATCTGTATTCCACCCACAATGATGGTTCATCAACGAGTGCTGATGCAGATGGTAGCCATCCTGCGGTTCGGAGATGAAGGCCTTCCCTCTTGGACTCTGTTACTCAATATATGGATGTCAAATTTGCTAAGTCACAAAAAGAAATGGCGAAGATAGAGGGAAAGGTAGACTCGCTGCTGGAGTGGGCAGCCAGTAAGGGCTATGAACGAGATGCTGGTGGCGCGGGAGAGGGACACCCCCTAGCGATGGTGAACAAAAAATTGACAGTGATGACATTGACATGGCCAGAACTGAGAAGGCAAATTTTCAATCTGTCTATGCTGATCCCGCATCTCCCCCACAAGGTCAAGCCTTAAAAATGCATGTAGGTATGTGTTGCCACGATTAATAAATTTGTTGCTTTTAAGTAATTGTTTATGCCTATGTTAATTCCAATGTTAACTGAATGCGAGACCTCCAGTGCAGATATCAGAATCCCCTCTATAGTGGACGGTGCAGGTAAGTGAATCGAAAAGTCAGTGATATTGTCTATTATTTTAAGGAAAAATCCTTTAAGCATGATTTGCAATATCAACCTCATTTCTAGGTGCTGGTAATGATGTACCTCGGGCTGATGAACGAGATGAAGATGCGACAGATGTGTTAGCTATGCAGCCGCAAAATAAGACGCCTATTGCACAGAAATTGGTGCTTGATGAAGGTGAGTTTACTGAGAAAAAACCTTTAATCGTCTTTTATATGTGCGCTTTCAAGACTGTTATTGTTCTTTGCTTTTCATCCTTTGTTGTTATATGAACTAGTTGATATGTAATAATTGATTGCAAAAGTTTCCCCTTTTTCAAACCTTCTCTAGAGGAGTCGGTCGAAACTCAATCGTCTGCCATTGTCGTGTGGAAGCCAGAACAAAAAGCCATAGTGCTAGCAGATTCTAGTACTGGACTGCCGCGTGGTAGAGGACGCAGGAAGAAGATGCTGGCGTAGGTGTTGCTTCCCCCGTGGACAGATCCGAACCAAAGAAAGAAAGGCTGATGTATATGCTTTTGATCCGTACATAGTTATAGTTCTGGGCAAGGTGGCCGGCCTACACGAGTGGTTGGGTCAGGCAAATGACAGGTAAGAATCGTGTTTTTGATTTGTTCTAATGGGGCTTCTCCACCCAAAATATTTTTGAGAAGGTTGGCAATTACCTATACATGATATTACATGTATGTATGCACATTGTTATATGTCGTGCAGTGCACTTGTCAAGCTATCCTTGTGTGACGCCTTTTCAAAATGGTTTAGAGAAATCCTCAACCCGAGTGTGTGGCTCTCGGAAGACGTAAGCATACTATTTAGCCATCACGGCATTTGGTATGGATTTCTTGATTTTCGTACTAATGACCACGTTCCTTCCCCATACCACTAATTGTTCAGCACATAAATGAAGCGTTATGCCTTGTTCAGAAGCGTGGTGCGGAGTACACAGATCTGTTCCAAAAAGATGCGTGCATTTTAGACACCTATTTCATGCAGATACTGAGCAGTGCTTATGAAAATGCAAAGGTGTCTCTGCCACCCGCGAAAAGGAAACGACAACAAAAAGCAAAGAACAAGTAGACCTAGCAAACTCTGAAGTAGCGCGTTGCAACGCTATGTGGATGGCACAACACCCAAGGGTGGTAAAGCTTGGGAATCGTACAGATATCTATATGTCCCCTGTAACAATGACTCCCACTGGTTTGTGGCAAAGGTTGATCTACATAAGCGGTAAATTACATTCTACGATAGCATGCCCACGAGATTGCGTGTTCACAAGTGGGCTACCTACATCACACCGTTGGAGGTGGCTCTCCCGATATTAATGCAGGCCAAGGACAAGGACACAATTGACGGAGGCCGATTCCAATACAAAAAGGTCCACAGAGTTCCTACACAAGACAATGGGTAAGCATTTCTATCCTATGAGTTTTCCCTACCAACTGCAATTTCAATGTATCTTATGTAGATCCCTATGCTACTATTTCCAGGAAAGATTGTAGACTATTCACAATCAAGTTCATTGAGTGTCTTTACGGGGAGCTTGCAGTTAGATTAGTGTGCCAAGAGCACATGCAACGATTCTATGAAAAGCTAGCAGCAGAAATATTTTTGCAGTGCTTTGACCCCTAGACTGACCTACAAGCGTGTCGGGACACATTAGGCATGCATTTATTTTGAACGGAACAGTTCACTAACAGTGTTTTGCTAAGCCACTAATTTACCCTACCACCTTTTCTGTTTTGCATATGATACTTTGTGTATTGTACATGTGGAAACAGGATTGATATGTAAGTAGGTGACGTCTGTGATATGGGGGTACCTCTATCAAAATTTATGCACATGTTTTTAGCGATATACATTGCCTAAGTCATAGTGGCACATTGTGTCGAAACTTGTGATGTCCAAAAACCATGCGTTTGATCTCATCAAGATTCAGAAATCGCTCCGGAAACACGATGGGGGACACCTTTGAGTCACGACTGTCAAGTCTCAGGAGGTTTTGACATCGTTAAGGCCATAACGGAGTGATGCCGTGAATCTGGTGCTATCACGGCATGGTCCAGTGATGGCGATCCGTAAAGATCTTGGGGCCCTCCTTTCACCGGGTATCACTCCCATGGCTAACGGTATGATCCAAGTGTAGATCGACGCATTTGGGCCAGGGGGAGGGGCATAGGCAACATATAGGGCGATAAACTTAACAAAGTGGCACATTGTGTCGAAACTTGTGATGTCCACAAACCATGTGTTCGCTCATCAAGGATCAGATATCACACTGGAAACACGATGGAGGACACCATTGAGTCATGACTGTCAAGTCTCAGGCGGTTTCGACATCGTTAAGGCCATAACGGAGTAATGCCGTTAATCTGGTGCTATCATGGCATGGTCTAGTGATGACGATCTGTAACGATTTTGGGGCCCTTCTTTCACCGGGTATCACTCCCATGGCTAACGGTCTGATCCAAGTGTAGATCAACGCGTTTGGGCCAGGGGAAGGGGCATAGGCAACATATAGGGCGAAAAACATAACTAAGTAGCACATTGTGTCAAAACTTGTGATGTCCACAAACCATGTATTCGCTCATCGAGATTCAGATATCACACTAGAAACACAATGGGGGACACCTTTGAGTTATGACTGTCAAGTCTCAGGAGGTTTCGACATCATTAAGCCCATAATGAAACGATGTCGTGAATCTGGTTCTATCACGGCATGGTCTAGTGATGGAGATCTGTAACGGTTTTGGGGCCCTCCTTTCACCGTTAGCCATGGAAGTGCTACCCGGTGAAAGGAGGGTCCCATAACCGTTACAGATCGCCATCAGTGGACCATGCTGTGATCGGACTACATCATTGCCTCACTCTTTTATGGCCTTTCTGATGTAAATCTCCTGAGACTTGACAGTCATGACTCAAAGGTGTCCCTCATCGTGTTTCCAGTGTGAAATCTGAATCTGGATTAGTGAACATATGGTTTGTGGACATCACAAGTTTCAACACAATATGCCACTTAGTTATGTTTATCGTCCTATATGTTGCCTATGCCCCTCCCCCTAGCCCAAACGTATCGATCTACACTTGGATCAGACCGTTAGCCATGCGAGTGATACCTGGTGAAAGGAGGGTCCCAAAACCATTACGGATCGCCATCACTGGACCATGCCGTGATAGCACCAGATTCGCGGCATCACTCCATTATGGCCTTAACGATGTTGAAACGTCCTGAGACTTGACAGTCATGACTCAAAGGTGTCCCCCATCATGTTTCTAGTGTGATATCTGAATCTAGATGAGCAAACACATGGTTTGTGGACATCACAAGTTTCGACACAATGTGCCACTAAGTTAAGTTTATCACCATATATGTTGACTATGCCCCTCCATCTGGCCCAAATGCGTCGATCTACACTTGGATCAGACCGTTAGCCATGGGAGTGATACCCAGTGAAAGGAGGGCCCCAAAACCGTTACGGATCGCCATCACTGGACCATGCCGTGATAGCACCAGATTCGCGGCATCACTTCATTATGGCCTTAATGATGTCAAAACCTCCTGAGACTTGATAGTCATGACTCAAAGGTGTCCCAGTTCGTGTTTCTAGTGTGTTTGTGGACATCACAAGTTTCAACACAATGTGCCATTAAGTTATGTTTATCACCCTATATGTTGCCTATGCACCTCCCCCTGGTCCAATCGCGTTGATCTACACTTGGATCAAACGAGAAGCCATGGGAGTGATGGCCGGTGAAAGGAGGGCCCCAAAGTCGTTATGGATAGCCATCACTGCATCATGCCGTGATAGCACCATATTCACGGCATCGCTCTGTTATGGCCTTAACGATGTCGGAACTTCCTAGGACTTGACAATCATGAGGAAAACGGGTCCCATTTTGTGTTTCCAGTTTGTTATTTGAATCTGGATGAGAGAATGCATGACTCGTGGACATATAGTGTTGTTAATAATGTGAAATAGTGTTTAAAAGTTCGTATTTACATTCAAGTTGGTGAATAATAGGCTAAAATCCTAGAAGAGGTCAATTTGGGTGAATCAGGATCATTTCATTACAAATTAAAAACTTCAGGGATGAAAACGAACAATTTTGAAATGAGGACAGAATTGTAGCAGCCAAGGCCATGCGGCCACACGGACGAGCAGTGCGGCCGCATGATTTGGCAGAAACTTACCAGAGTGCTTGATGCAGGCATGCAGTCCAGCCGATGTGCCTGCACCATACAACCAGAAATTGGCAGAATCTTCCCAGTTAGTCCATGCGGCCACATGCGTCTGTCATGAGGCCGCATGGTCAGTTTCACTGATTTCTTCCTTTATTTTCCTGTATAACCACATGCTATGTAGTATTATCTAATCAAAAGTTAACATAGAAACCAAGTAATTAAAAAGTTTAAGTGGAGAAGACTATGTAACAGTATAAATAGAGACGAATTTTTTATCTAAAAAATGAATCAACACCTGACAAAATATACAGGTGAGTTTTTGGATTCACAAATTTACATCCAATTTAACCAATGCTATGCCACTATATACCAAAATATACAGCATTGATCCGTGCATATCAAGCAATAACAAAATATGGGAAAATGGACAAGCATGAAGGAAAATCGGCCTCAATTCCAACAAAATCAAAATACCATGACAATACCTGACTACTGTGCTTTCATCTCACTCAATAATATACAGTTTGTGCAGGTAGCTCAGTTATGTCCCGTTTTTAAACACCTATTGCACTTGTGCTACTTTCGTGTCTCTACAGTGGACCATTTCCTCTTTTTCGCTGGACGGCCGCTTTGCCTCCATGTCAATAGTGGTAGGACAACTATGGATTCAACATGTTCTGGAACTATCCACTCATCCTCACTCAATAGTGGGTATATACAATTAGAATATGATTTTCTCCTGGAAGCAACAGTAAAATAAGGAGAGCTCAAGTCATACCCGTCGACGCCAATACTCCTTGCTACAGCAATTGTATGTGAACATGAAACTTTATTCAGTTGAACTTCTGGCAACTGCAGCTCCGATTAGCCAAGTCCACAAAGTGTTCTTCTTCATTCCTAACCACCTGGAACTTGTAATCGAAAATCGGTACAACTTCCATCAACCTAGCCTTGTTATACGTCGCACACATCTTCTCCTCCATTGGCAGGGTTAGACGACATCCACATCTCTCTGCGTTGACATGCCTATCATAAAACCATTGTTGTAGCATTCGCCGGATATGTTCAAGTAACCTAATTGTTGGATAGTCACAAGCACCCTTCAATGCAGAATTTAATGCTTCAGAGTTATTTGTTGTCATTATTTTTTACCTTACCCCCTCACTATGTGCTTGGCTCCAATATTGCAATGGAACTCTTTCTGTTAAGTATCCTTCAATGCCATCTGCTTTTCGACATAGTACTGCGAAATAGTTATCAAACTCTTTAAAACTGTATGCTTCCGCTCCCGCTCGAAAAAACTCCACTACATCTGCTTTAGGATAATTGCTCTTCAAGTTTTGTTCCAAGTGCCACATGCAGTTCACATAGTGTGCAAAGTGATAGACAGTACGAAGAGCTCCAGGAATAGATGTTGTGCGGTCAGATACAAACACCAACCTCTTGTATCCCCGGTTATCAAGCGCAACTTATAGAAGAACCAAGTGTACGCATCCTCATTCTCCGAGTCAACCATAGCCCATGTGAGAGGGTATATCTGAGTATTTGTATCTTGACACGTTGCCACAATTAATGTACCTCCATTACGAGATGTTAGAAAAGAACCATCTACCGAGATAACTGGCCGCATTGAGGCTTGAAAGCCCTGTATTCTTTGCCCCAAGGCCATGAAAAAGTACTTGAAGTGCTGTTCATCATAAACTTTAATACATGTCAGTGTCTTGGGATTTTTTTCCTCTAAAACATGAGAATAATTTTCTTGTGGTGTCCCCCTAACCAGTCCATATGCAAAGTCTCTTGCCATATATGCCTTTTTATAACTAATGTGAATGCCAAACTTCTCTCGAATATCATTGATGATGTTCATGGGCCTATACACCCTACTACCATCTTTAAACTTTGAGGCAATATGCATTACAATCATTAAGTATGAAGCATGCCTATGATCAAGCTTTTGAATTGTCATGGAACAACTATGTTGCCGAGTATATTTCTTGATCTAGAACATATCAGAATTCTTCAACTTTGAGGCCCTTAGCCGCCATTCACATTTTTTAGTTTAGCATTTGACCACATATGTACTCTTATTTGATTCCAATACTCTATACTCAAAGTGATACTGGACAGCAAGCAGCTACAACTTCTGTATCGCATGCAACTTACTTGAGAATATCTGTTTCACTTCGATGTCATAAGATTCTGTAATTCTCACTACTGGTCCAGAGAATTGTGTGGCATCATCAAGGGTCAAATTGCAAGTATCTGTGAAAGTAGGAGGTCCATATGTGGCAGTTTGATCTGTACTTCCCTCTACAACATTTACTTCTCCTGCGACTTCTTGCCTTTCTAGATTGGATGCAATTATATTCACTGAATTCCAATCAAATCCAACAGCCTCGGTACATTCCTCAGGTTCACAATTCATTTCTTCAAGCTCTTGACCAATTTGCATTTCGAATGACAACTCAGTAGGGGTGGTGAGAGGCTCACACCGACTGTATCCACCTATAATGCGCTACTATCCGTATGGTTCTCATGAACTCGGGATTTGAAAGTTATACAAAGCGGAACTTCCTTAGCTATAGAGAGATACCATTGGAAGTTATCACACTCAATCTTTAAGGGTGGAAATAGAAACATGGACATGCCAGGTACACATGATTTCATCTCCATCTCATAAAGGCCATTGTCCACTCCAAGTGCCCCTTGAATTTTATTGTACAGTTCTACGTATGAGATGCTCTTCGAAACACAAACCTGTTTTAACTTCATTTCGTCACCATCTACAGCCTTCCAAGTCCAAGATCCGTCATTTATCTTCACAAATTCGCCTCCATAACAAACATTTATCCACATTGTATCCACACTGTCCATTCCTGCATCACAATAAGAACTAAATAGATTTTAGTTCAAAACTATGCCTCTATCTAATTTTTATTGAACTAATACTAATTCAGTGGAAATAATAACTATCAAAGTACGGCTTTCACATACCAACCATCATATTACAATCTTAGACAACCCAATGATAGACAAATGGAATGAACTTTCAACATGTATAGCTATGAACAAATTAGCAAAGGCAATAGATACCACTGACAACATAACTTTATATACATCAAAAATTAGTTAAACCATCAGATATAAATTCAAACTCAAAAAGAAAATGAAAATTATATTCCAACTGCTGTAACGGCATCAATGTTATTATGTATTACAGATCACGGCACTTATACAGTGATCTCAAGTGAAGCACCATATCATTATTAGACCATTGATATTTACTCTAGAAACCAGTTTAAACTATATGGAAACATGGAAATTGTTCAAACTAAAATAACGGCGTGTATGCCATTATTTGGCACGTATCATGGCACATATGCCGTGATATCGATCTAAGCCTCATTATCACCAGTAAAACGACTAAATAGAGTCCTATTCTTCCCAGAACTATAAGCAACTTGAGTTTCCTATTTTATATTGATAATTTTTTTGATTTTCAGAGCCTTTTGAGGGTTTTGTGGCTTACCTCAATACATAAACATGATTTCCCTAATTTGAATGAACAAATTTGCACCTTTTGATCCTTCTTACAGACCCATTTTAAGATGCTTGTGTAGCATATGGCTTCATCAGTTTTGTGAATGCATCTCTTGCAATTTCCCGCGAAAGCTCTTGGTCTTTTTCCCTCCCTTCAGACGTTATCCCCCTTTTTTGCATTGGAAGTTGGGGTTTGAGTTTCAGACGTCATTTTCTTCTTTTGGTTGTAGAGGGCATAAGTCAACGTTAGTAGTGGGGTTAGTTGAGGGATGGAGGGTGGATTTTTATTTACATTTTTATTTTTTTAATCACATACTCTATTTACACAAAAGTTATTGATGGCACCTTTTTTAAATAAAGGTTAGTGTTGACCTCTTGCTTTAAATAAAACCCCCTAAATAATATGGGGAAATTACCCCCATTTGCTTTGAAACTCAAGCATTGTCTAAAAATTCTTTGTGGTGCTCTAAATTCCAAAAATACATGGTTACTTTTATTTATTTTATCTATTATTATTAAATTACATTTTACTCCTAAACACCCATCCTAACCCCCAGCCCTTCTTGCCAGAATCCAGTCAGCCGCCGTGTAAGCAAGTGGCTGGCTAGAATCCAGCGATCAGTCACTAAATACTAGCCAACGGATTCCACCAATGATGTTGTTAGATTCCCCCCTTCTTTTTTAATTTTTTTCCCAATGATGTTGTCAGAATCTTCTTTTTTTCCCCATTTTGGTTTTGCCTTTTTTTCTTTGTTTTTCATTTTCTCTTTTTCGTGTAATTTTTTTTTACCAAAGTGCATTGCATGATAAATAATATTTTCACGTTCAAAAGTTTCTTATATTTATGTTATTTTTCTAACAAGTTACGTTTTTTTTTTTTAAATATACATTGGGGTTATAGGAGAGGGCAGACGTTGTTCAAATCTAGCACCTCCTGCCTGGATCATAAAAAACTTAGTCACTGTAATACTTATTCGAACCACAACAAGCTATGTTATTTGTATAACAATCTATATTATTTGTTTAGCAAGCTAATGTAAAACATATGGTAGAATAAATCACGGTAGAATTGGACTTAAGATTGTGTCGGAATTTAGGTGTTTGGCATTCGACATCAGAATCGAACAAAATAAATTGATGAACCCCATCAGTTTTTCTGCCCTCCTAGGTCATTTGGGCCTTCAAATTTATCATTTTTCTTTTTGTTTTTTTTGACTATTTTTTGTATTTTTTTATAATTCATTATTTTATGTTTTTGGCCGTAGGGCCTTGCCTATGGCAATTTAAATATCTTTCTAACATGTTTTCATCATTCATTGCTTAATAACAACGTATGTTATTTGCGTAAGATGTTATGTTATTTGTGTAACAAGATATGTTATGTGTGTAACAATGTATATTATTAAACAAAATGTGTTATTTGTTTAACAAACTAGATATTCTGTGTAACAACCTATTTTATTTGTTTAACAAGTTAATGTTATTTGTATAATAACATATGTTAAAATATTATAATATTATTTATTATATGAATTGAAGTGTGAAACAATTGATACTATATGAATTTAAAAGGAAAAAATGATTAAAAAGAAACAAGAGAAAACAAGAAAAAAAGGAAAACAAGCAAATAAAAAAATAAAAAATGCCTAAAAAGAAAATTAAAAAGAGAAAAGAAAAATACTGGGTAACGGGTCACCAGAATCTGGCTTCCCACTGGCGACCCACTGGACGTCCGCCGAAATCCAGTCAGCGGGTGGGGGGGTGTGGAGTTAGGGGGATGTGGTGGGGATAGGGATGGCAATTGAGCGGATCATGGTGGATCAGCATCGATCTATTCTGCTCCGCGATCTGCGACATGCAGATCAGATTGGATCACAGATCGGGATGGGTCATGGCTCTAATTCGCTAACCGATCCGCGAAACAAATTTTTTTTAAAGCCAAACTCTAATATCTTGCAACTTGCATACAATTCAAATGACGAAATCAACCCCTAAATACTCTATACTAGTCATTCATCAACAAAATCTTTCTCACTTTGATTTTTATATCATACATTACTACTTTTTCAAAATAATATAGGAGTAGGTTGGATGGATCAGATTGATCCCGATCCAATCCGCCCCACAATTTGTTGAAATTTTACCACGATCTGCTCTACCAATCCACAGCTTGGGAAATTTTTTTCTTAAGCATATCGAATATATATTGGGTCTGGTGTGAATCTAGTTTTTCTACTATCCCTAGGTGGGGGTATTAAAAAAAATATATTTGTTAAAAAGAAAAATAATAAAAATATTAAAAAATAACATAAGTCGTTGCATGTGTAACATAGTATGTTACCTATTACTTTTTAAATTTATAACATTTAGGAAGTATATAGAATTTTCTCAAAATAGGAAGGTAAATGTGAAACTACCCCAAATAATGTTAGCCCTATCCAAACCCCAAAAATCCGAACCAAGTTAATAAAAAATAAAACCAAAAACTCTAGTTGAGAACTTCGAACCCCAGCTCGACAAACCCCCTTTCACATCTGTCTTAGTGTCTCTCACCCTTAATCTCTATTCAGCCCTTCGGCAGTCGGCTCACAGTCGCACAGCAAGCTACAAGCTAGTAAATGTCAAGACCCAGGTGAGCACTAAGCTTCTATTCCCTCTATCTCAAATATATAGTTCACTATTTCTTTTTGGAATATTCCAAATATGCAGTCCTCTTTTTTGATTAAGAAGTCTAATTGCATAATTTTACTAATTTATTCTCACTTAATATTTAGCTTGAGCTATTAATTTTAAATTTTACTCATTAAATAAGGGTAAATTAAGAACACGAGAGAAAGTTAGGTACAACGATTGTATATCCTACGTGGTAAATTCGACAAATAACGCGTGTGTCTCGCCATGTAGGATGTATCATGTAAGATGTACATTCAATGTGCCTAGAGTTGAATAAAATGACCATAACCAACTGAACCAAACCAAAACCGAGCATTTTGATCCAGTTTGGTTCGATTTTTCTAAATTTTCAAAAAGTTATAGCTATTAAAATGAATAACCATTTGGTTATAGTTTAGTTATTGTTTTCGTTCCAAAACCAATAACCAAACTATAACCAAGTTAAATGATTTGATTTTGAATTTATTAACTTAATTCTTGATTTAAATTCCTAAACTTAAAAGAATAAAGTTACCAAAAAAGCTCAATTTCTATTAAAATCATGTGACTTAAACTCTAGAGTATAGTTGCTGCTCCTGCAAGATATATACTTTTCTATTTTTACCTTCAGTAGATAACCTCGTGAACCAGGGGCGGACCCAGGATTTCATATGGGACTGAGCTAGATTTAGAGGAAAAAATAACCAGGGGGTTAGAAGGGGGCGGAGCTCCCTTCCCGCTTAATTTTTTTATACAATAAATTGTTGGAAATAAAATTGCACTAGAAATGTCAGAATACATAAATAGTTTGACACAGTCTCTTTTGTAAATTAACTTCAACTAAACCTGAAATATAATAATATTCTCTCAAATACACAAATCAAACATATATAATAACTTTAACCACTATTATTCTTGCAAATTCCCCAACTTTAAACACCATTATTCTTCCAACTAAACCCGAGTGCTCGATTATTCTACAAAGAGAAAGGACAAGAAAGAAGAAGGCGTAATGCTTAATGTCTGAAGGTTGAGCTGCTTACTGATGTGGAACTTCAAACGAAATTGAACTCAAAATTGGGATTTCTTCTAGGGTTCTTCACTCCAGTCAAGTTGTTTGAGTTTTTCTTTTATAAAAAAAAAAATTGTTTGTTTTGTATTTCTCAAGATAGCTCCCGGTTTGGATTTGTTTTGGGCCAAAAGTAATTGGATTTAATTTTGGTATTGCCATATTGGGCTAACTAAAGATTTTTCTCTTTTTCTTTTATATGAAAAGCTAGCTCAAAAAAAAACTTTATTTTGGGCTAGATCGAGCTAACTAATAGGTCCGCCATTGTCTTGAACTATATTTTATAATATTCTATCTAACTATAACCAAACTAAACCAAATCAAAACCGAACGGCTTGGTTTCGGTTTGGTTTTAATCTATATATATATAATAAGAGAAGTATGGTTTTTCCCGCTCATTTTTTGGCTCTATAAAATTTCTGACTCTGTAAAATTTCGAGCTCTGTAAGATTTTTGATGATATTATTTAATTCCTTTTTTTTTGTATTTTTATCTATTTGTTTTTGGAAATCTATATATATAATAATAAGAGTAATGTGGCTTTTCCCGCGCATTTTTTGGCTCTGTAAAATTTCTGAATCTATAAGATATTTGGCTCTATAAGATTTTTGATGATATCATTTAATTCCTTTATTTTTGTATTTTTTATCTTTTTTTTGGAAATTGTTACGTTAATTTATTAAATAAATGATATTCACTTTTCCTTTTATTAACTCACATCTAATCATCAATTCACGGTAGTTTCTTTAGTCAACTATTTTGAATTAGAGATCTGTCACTTATCAAATCAGACACGAAATTAATTGAGAGTTTTGTTTCAAAAAAGTAAATAGTAATCTTTATAATTTGAAAACACGTGCATAGTACGTCTCTAAACAAATAAATTTCTAAAAATCTATAACCTTATTGTAAATTTCAATTTTTAGATCGGAATTTTGAAGAAATTTTTATATGGTTAGTGTAGTGCAATAATCAAATTTGATTTTTTTAAAAATTATAGTACTCTAATTTGTCGATTCTATAATTAATATAAATCGAAACTTTTTGATAATTTCTCATGGAACAAAAATTCCAATTTGTCGTTTTAAATATGGTCTTACTGTATTTGGAGTTAGATTATTTATTTGAGAGATGGGCCGAATATTGATACAGTTGCACTGTAATAGTTGTTCAACAATTTTTAAACATTTTACTTTTATTGAATCACCTCAATTAATTTTTATTTATACATGCATAATTAATTGGTGTTGTAATTCAAACAAGTGCTACATTGGTTGGGTTTCTCACATTCTAGAAAGGAATCCTGGGTTGGAACACACCTGCCTCTCCCCTCCCCCATAACTATAGTACCAAAAAAAAAGAATTAACTGGTGCAAAAAAGTGTTACCAATAATTAAATTCAAATATAATAGAATAGTTATAAAAACTTATGTCTCATAATACTAATATGACTTAACTAGCTGTATTAATAATTTATATGAAATTTTTATACAAAAATTCATTAACATTTGTTATTAGAGTAATTATATGGAGACATATTTATCTAACATAAATTACTGATATTGGTTCCCCTCCCTTCCCCTATATCTAATGTATAAAAAAAAAAAGAAAGAAAAAAAGAAAAGAAGTAACTGGTGCAAAAATTGTTACCGACAAATAAATCAAAATATGATAGAATGGTTATAAAAATTTATATCTCATAATGTTAATATATGGCTCAACTAGCTGTATTAATAATTTATTAAATTTTTGTTTAAAAATTCATTGACATTTGTTATTAGAGTAATTATAGGTAGATATATTTATCTGATATGAATAACTGATATTTTTTAATTAGTTGGCAAACATGAATTGGTTGTTTATATACAAGTACTGAATTTGAAGATCCACAATCATCCAATATATGGTGGACAGCTAAACATGTTTCTTTTTCATGCCAAATAAATATGTCTCCCTAGAATTACTGCAGTTGTTATTACTTTTAGATGCCGTGCAATGCACGGATGAGAATTATAGTATTACAAAATAACCAAATAATTATTTTCTAAAAAACTATCGGTATTCAGTTTGATTTAGTTTTATTAAAACCACGACCAAAGCAAACCACGCCTAGGTCTAAATGTGCCTAAAATTTTCTCAACCGACATGGAAAGCTGCAAAAGTATATCCTACCTAATACATCCTACATAGCGAGAGCCGAGATGTACATATGTTATTGTTCAAATGTATCACGTAAGATATACATCTATTGTACCTAATTTTCTCTCAATGAAAACGGATGATAAAATGTATCTTTTCAATATAACTTATAATATATGTGAAGAAACAAAATGAATTATATATTTAGGGCGGATGGAGTATTTCCTAACCCTAAATCCTAAATCCTATTTTATCTGGTGTTTCTATTCGAATCTGCCATTGTGTACATCGAGTGAAATTGGCCATGCTCCGTCCAAAGGGGATCCCAATAATTATGACCGTGGCAAGAATTTTGTGGAAGATTAGGAGATTTTCAACAATAGGGTGGCGCATTTATTTAACTATAAATACTGAACTAATGGATTAAATCCACCCAACATAAATACATATTATGATGATACAAACATTTTAGAGGACATGAAAATAGGATATTATTAAGTGACATTCTTATATAGTACAAATTCATTGGATAATGAAAAAGTAGCCATGTAATCATCACCCAATGAATTTATGTCATGTGAGAATGTCACTTAATAATGTTACTTTTTCATGTCCCCTTAGAATTGCTCATGATGATATGCTCCCTCTGTCCCGTCAACATGAATTTTGTTCACCCACTCATTGTGGGTGGGGTTGCACTACCCACTTCTGATGTGGCGTACACATGGTAGGATGTGGCTCACACATGACCGTCATGTGTGTCGGTTGTGTGTATGCTACATTAGAAATAGGCGATGTAACCCCGCCCATCGTGGGTGGATGAACCGGACTGCCATAAACATAGACATGTATTTTTTTCATCTATTTGACAAAGATAGGTTAATTTTCTTATACACTCGTATTTAATGTACATTGTTATTAACAAAATAAAAGTATTAAAAGTGAAATAATTAGTAAATGAAAAGATATATTAGAAAAATATTCTTATGCTTTATTTTTCTAACTACATTAATTGAAGTTTTCTTAATCTCTATGAAAATAGAAACAAACCTATCTTTTAAGACGGAGACAATATATATTTGAAGATACATGATGAAGTGACATGCGAAATTTCCATTGATTTAAAAATAATATGATATGTAAGATAATATGATCCTATTAAATGTATCTAGTGTAATTATTGTGTCAAACATTGTATCCTTGAGAGCATCTCCAATGGTTAGTATATTTTTGGGTTATGTGGCGCTTTTTTTATATAGGTTATTTTAAAAAAAAATGTACTGCTAAAACTTCTCTATTATTCTAATTGGGAATGTTTTTAGCACTCAATAAAACATAATGAGTGGTTCGAATTGTGTTGCAACATTAGATGCTCGCCCTCTCTGAATTTACCTCCCCTCCCCTCCCCTATCGTATCCTATCTTCCTCTTGTATTCAAATAATATATATTTAATAAAAATAAAACACAACTAAAAATAGGACAATTTTGGAAAACTTCTCCAAGTTTAGTAAAAAAAAATTCCCACTCATTTGTAACAAAACTTCTCATCCAAATCATATGTATTTTAAATTCACATGGTATATACCCATGCATGCTACATGAGTGATAAATTCTTTAACAAATTTTGTGGAAAAATTTTAAAAGGAACTACCAAAAATATATGCAAAGATGTGGCTTTTCAATTAAAAGGCACTATTTAAACAATCTATTTACACTGGAAAATTGGCTTCATGTTCCATAATTAACTTCACTTCAAATTAATTATTATTACATGGTTCATGCGAAAACATGATTCAAATTGGCTTTATAGTTGATTAATGTATAGGCTTTAAACACAATAAAAAATTATGCTAAAGCGACATTTCAAATAAATAGATGCGTCATTTCGTCATTAACGTTTTGTGATTATGAGCTTACGAGCTCTACTCTCCTACCTAGGAGTGGGCAGAATTTTTAAAAACCAACCCAAACCACAAAACCAACCACAAGTCCAATTGGTTTGGGTTGGTTTTTAATTTACTGGTTTTATTTAATTGTTAGGTTGGATTGGGGCGAGTTAAGTAAATCCATTTGAAATCAATTCAGCCCGTTTCTTGTCGTGTGATAAACTACATTCCTATTCTCTCATTATGAGGCTTCCTTATACAACTATCCATATTGTCTCCACCCATTTGCAATATGCCTTGCTAGACTAGAAAACTTTCCTTTTAATTATTTATTTTTTATTTTTTAGATTTTTTTAGATCACTTTCAAACTCAAAGTTGCTCAAGGTTATAATTAAATTTAAAAAAAAAAGATAAAATAACACCAAATATTTTAAAAAAAAATTGAGTCGAAGGTGTAACATATATATGTATTAAAAAAAAAAGACTAATTTCTACCATGTTAAATATGTCTTTTATCCCTTCCGTGGGTTGAGATGGGGCCCTTAAACTTTTTAATTAATGGACATATACCTAATAGACTAGTTTTTTTCATCTAATAATATCAATGCTTCTGTAGACTAATTATGAGTCATTTGACGTCGTAATTATCCTTGACTTAGTCTACACCGTCAAACCAATTCGTATTCTATCACTTATTTTTTATAACCAATCACGTCTTCTCAATTTTTTGACTTGTTCTCCTCCTTACTTTGTCAATTATTAAGCAAATTAAAGATATTATAAGTTGATGGTATGAAAAACATTCACTGAGATGAATATTTTGCTTGTTCATCTAAAAAAGTTATTCACAAGAGAATAACATGCGTCTCTTATTCATTTTTCATTTTTAACTCATTAGTTCACAAGTTTGCTATGAATAATGAAACTTGAACAGTTGAGTGGCTTTTGAAGACACGCTGGATTACTTATTGTCACATAAAAATCAATACTTAACAAACTCTTCTCTTCAAAATTGAATAGAAAAAGACAAAAAAAAAAAAGAAAAAAAAGGAAAAAACAAAACCCAACCCAAACCACCCCAAACTGACCCAACGTGGTTTGAGTTGGATTGGCAAAGATACGAAATCTAATAGGAAATAGATTGGGCTGATTTTACCTCAAAACCACCAAAACCAGCACATTGCCCACGCCTACTCCTACCACTAAGGTTTCATAAATACGATAATGTGGAATCATTTGACATGTAGCAATAGGGAAAGAAATGTTTTTGTTTTTTTAACTTGAACTACACCACATATTAGTGGAATTTGTTCAAAAGGTCCCTACCTTGCAGCACTATTGGGCAAATAGTCCTTGTCATAATTTTTTTTTTTGGGCAATTTTGACATCATCTTCATATTTCTTTTGCAGGAATTAGCCTAGATACCTACCGGTGTTTATTTTTCTCCATTACAAAAGGGCATTTTTACCCATCAACAATTCAAGCAAGATCCCAAAATTAATAGCATTATTAAAAAAAAAGGTCATTTTAAATTTCAATAATGCAAATAATTTTAATTAGTTTTGAACAATACTAAATTCTGATTTTATTTGTAATTTTATTTTTTAAGTTTGAATTGTGACTGGACAAAAAACCTTTCTAAAATGGAGAAAATTAAAGACAAACGGATATAAGGATGAATTCTGCCAAATATGTGTGTGTGTGTAAACGAAGATGATGAGATCGGAAGAGCAATTGTTGGGACTATTTGTACAATAACATCTAAACTAGGGACTCTTTTTACCTATTACCCATAAATTAGGTAAAATAATGTGGCTACATAATTGTATCAGATCATTTTTCTTAAACATATTAAATTTGAGTTTTTGGTTCAAATCTCATGTGCCCCTCTTGTCCACTCCCTTACCCTTTTTTTCAAAAAAAAATTGTGGAGGACATCTATGATGAATTGACCAAGAGTAAATGTGGGCTATGTTCAGTGGCGGAGCCAGGAGCTATTGAAGGACTAGTCTAGAAAGGTGAGCTGTATATTACACCCAGAAATGACAGCTACGCCATGGCTATGTTACTGCATTCCACATGATAGAAACATAGTTGTCTATAATTTAGCGGCTTTAGCACTTTCTTTGCATTGTATTCCTTACTCGACGAATTGCTTACCTCCTGTTGTCCCTTCCAGCCTGAGTGAATTTGAGTAATAATAGTGAAATAAAGTCATTTCCCTTTAAAAGGGGGAAAAATGGTTAGCACGAAGATCTTAAAACTGCTGTCAACTTCTAAAGAAAATGTACAGTACAATTACAATTACAATTCATTTATTAGCCGTTCTAACAGTTTGAATAAAACCAAGTCCTTTATTTGCTATTCACATGCTATAACCAAATCAACAGTCACCAAAACCACGCATTGGCTCCAATTATAAGAATCCTTCTACATCTAACTTCTCCATCCAAAGCAACAGAATTTCTCGACATCTTGAAAGGTATCACTTGTCATTCGGGATTGAAAAAATGGTTTCCAAAACTCGCGTAGTGTTTTGTACTCTTGTCATGCTAAGCATCATGCTCTCTCTAGCGGGATATGCTTTTGCAAGCCGTGACATCCCCAAACTTCCGAAAGTTGTAGATAGTAAACAGTCTCAACAGTCAGGATATGATGGAACCGTGTTGGTCCCTGGGTTAGGCCGTTACATGATACCCAAGAAAGGTACCGTTGTCAATCCAATTACTTATAATCCTGTTACTGGCAAAAATGGAGGAAACGGATTTCCTACCATCGGCTCAACTGGTGAAGCCGTGAACGGCAATTTTAATGGCAGTGATGATACATTTTCGACTAACCACGAGATCGGAAGAGCGTCGTGTCCAACTAATGGTAACATTCCTACACCGTCTAGGCATTGAGTTCACTATTATGGCACCGTAGATTCTCCAAAATAAAAACACTGGTGCTTATAACCTCTACTCTCATCGTTGTTCTCGTCTTTAATTGTGTGATTGTAGCTTGGAATTAATATCAATAAATATTTTGTTGCTTATTGAATTTTTTTTAAAAGAGATATCGGCTAGTTCAACTTTCTTTATAATCGGAGAATAAATTTGACGTTCAACTTCCTACATTGTAAGGTCTTCAATTGGAAAGGCCAAAAAAGATAAAAAACAAAAAAATAAAAAAAAGGGAAAGAAAAATGTGAAATGCCACTACACAAAGGAATCATTTTGAATTAATAAGTAAAGAGGCTTTGAATTTAGTGTAATTCGAGATATCCACGAATGTAAAATGTCATATTTTTGCTACATTAACTAAGGGGTTGATAAGTAACCAGAGTTTAATTTTGTTAACCCATTTTAAAGTGGTAGGGTTAGAAATTGGACTATTTTCACTCTAGGTCCCCAATCTTTCAATTTTATATTAATTTTGTCCCAATTCTTTCTTAGGCCAGCTAAGTCCCCAACCTGTTATTTATTATTGCATTAGGTCCCAATGTGACTTTTTGTCCCCAACCTTTTAATTTTCACTATTAGCCCTTATCCAAATGACTATTATGCCCTTACTTCTTTATTTTCACTATAGGTCTCCAACCTTTCTATTTTAATATGATTTTGTCCCCATTATTTTTTAAGGCATATAGGATCTCTAACTTTTCATTTGTGGTCGTATTACATCGCTAATAACATCTTCTAACCTCAACCTTTTAATTATTAATTTTCATTCATATTAAAATTACTATTATACCTTTAATTATTTAAATTAAAAATAAAGAATTATACAAAATAAGAACTCTACACATCTTAGCCCGTAGTGATAACGAAAAATTCAATCTGTACCAAAACTTGATAGATACCTAATCCACGTAAAAAAAAAGTTTTTAATTTGAGAGTCGATATAACATATTAGATCAGATTTTTTGATTCATCACATATCATATTGCGCGATTATGGATTAGGGTGGATAAAAAAATTATTTTTAATTTAAAAACTGAAACTGAACCTTAATGTGCTAATTCTAATTTTTTGTGGATCCACAATTGGTAGATCAGATTTGATTGAGGCGGATAACATATTGAGGGAAAATTAAGGTGAAAATCACAAAAAAAGACAAGAAATGAAATTAGAATAAAGTATCATGACTATGTTTATTTTTATTAAATCAAAAATAAATTTTTTGGGATGGACCTGCCTAATTCGTATCCGCCACGTGATTTGTTGTAGATCAAGAAATCAGATTGTATTCGTCACGCTGATATTTAGATCGACAAATTTCTTTGACGCAAATTTGATTTCTTTCGAGACCGTTATAAATTGATTTTTTTATTATCATTATTTCCAATTCTGATTGTTGCGATTTGGTTGTGTTGGAGTGAGTTATGTGTAATTAACCTTATTTTATATTATTCTTTATTTTTTATTTAAATAATTAATAGTATTAACAGTAAAAATTAAAATATTATGTATGATAAGTGTTAATAGGGATATAACACGACAAAATATGAAAGATTAGAGCTCCTATACGCCGAAAAAATAATAGGGACAAAGTTATATAAAAATAGAAAGGTTGGGGATTGGGGACCTAGAGTGGAAATAAAGAAGTAAGGGCATGATAGTCATTTGAATAAGGGCTAATAGTGAAAATTGAAAGGTTGGGGACGAAAAGTGACATTGGGGACCTAATGCGATAATAAGTGAAAGGTTGGGGAGTTAGTGGGCTCAAAAAAAGAATGGGGACAAAATTGATACAAAATTGAAATGTTGGAGACCTAGAGTGAAAATAACCCTTCGAAATTATATGTTACAAAAGGGCGAAATGAAATGTGTATGACACTCTGCATGAATCTTTGTTTTATGTACTAACTAATTGTAATCCATTTTTTTTAAATCAAAACACTAACTAGGCTGCAACGTCATTTTTAGACGTTCGTTTTACCTAGCTAGTGGGGGTTTGAAATCTCCCTACCATTTTTATTAATATCTGAAAAATGGTACAACCCAGAAGAGAACATAAAATCTGACATTTAACTGAATATACAATCAATGAAAGCAGTAAATAAGAAGGTACTACTTCCCTAACACTGAAAAAAGTAATAGAAAGAATAAAGGGGACAATATAGGGGGAAAACCCCCCTATATTGTAACTAATTGTAACCTTAAAAACCCTCATAGGGGGAAAGAGGGGACGATATACCACGGGTTAATGTAAATAAATAATGTGACAAATAATCGTCAAATTCCACCTTTTACATTTTAAAGTGCATCACAATCAAACAGTAAATTAAATTGGTGATGCGAGTTGAAAATAAGAAAACAAGGAAAAAAAATTTAAAATGAAAAATCATCATTCATAATAATTTACTTAATATATGATTCAATCACAGCAAAAATCACCACCATCTTTTAAGATTAAGCTAAAACATTCTTTTAGAATTTTTATCTTTGCATGAATATACATCTCAAAATAACAAAATATCTGAATTGCTAAGACCTAAGCGGTCTTACGACATCTAATTGAGTTTTCCACATTTTAAGTCTAGGGATCAATATTCCCCTTGCAATGTTATTAAAAAAATAAATAAAAATATGAGGGTATCTGAGTTGGTCCCATGAGATTGAAATATATAGTTGGCCTTTTTGAAAGTTTAGGAGCTTTGGCAATTTCAATTACTGGGTCATATTTCTACCATTTGTTTAAGCTTAAGACGGTGACCCACTCAATTTAGGGCTTTTAACTTTGGCCCGTTATAAGTAAATCTTCACACAAAAAGAGAGCTTTCTCTATCTCCATGGACGACGACTGCTGCTAGGTTCAACATTTACAGGTTTCCGGGAAACTAAAAGAGCGGCGACTAGATGTTGTAGGGTGGTCACCAACCTTGTCCCTTGTAGCTCCACCGTTTTTTTTGAGTAGGAGTTATCTTAACCCGTTGAAGGGTCTAACGGTAATTAAAACCCTTTGGAACCCCTCTTTCGCATTTTCCTATATTCCCCACTCCCATGGATTAATTAGGTAAATCAGCTCTCTTAACTCTATACTTTTAAAAACCAGGATTAGGTCTTCTCCTTTTGACAAAGCAGGTGTAAATTATATTAATTAATATATTAATTAAAAACATCATTCTCTGTCCTCCCAGTGCCATCTCCGTCTCTCCTCTTGTAGTGTCACAACCGTAACAACTCACTGCTGCCCCTGACGCCACTGCCGTCGTCCCCGGCGTTCGCCACCAATCAACCATCGCCACCTCTGTCGCCATCGTATGCTCCTGGGAATGCCGTCTCCATCACTGTATCACCGTCGGGATCTGAAATCTGCAGAACTAGAGTTCCGCCACTGCATCGCCTCTGTCGCCGTCGTATCAGCCTTCGCTCCTTTTGTTAATCGTTGCTGCTGATTTTTCCTCCTTTTTTTTTTTTGGAGGAAACAGTGAAGAGTTTGGTCCAAATTTCTCCAGTAGGGTTACATGGAAACACTAGTAAGCAAATTACAGACCATGCAGGTTGAATCATTGTTACAATCTATGGAAATTTTGCCAAAACCAGGGAGAGTCATTGTCTTTTTCTCCGCTGTGTTCCGGAGCTCCAGCGACTTGGTCCAGATTTTTGTTTGTTTGTTTGTTTATTTTTTGCAATCAGATTGATTTTGTTACAATTTAGATCAGAAACTTGATTTCACATTAGTGCTCAGTGGTTGTGACGTTTTGTGGTGGTGGTTCCGGCGAGTTATAGTTTTTTTGTGACCGGCGGTGGTGGTATCCGGCGGGTTGTTTGTGTTGTTGTGACTTAATATTTTGGCGAGTTGTGTTTGTTGTGTGGTGCTAGTTTGGCAAATTGTGTTTGTTGTGTGGTGCTGGTTTGGCTAGTTGTGTTTTGATTTGACTTGGTGTTTGACAAGTTTTTTTTGTTGTAACTTGGAGTTTTGACGAGTTGCATTTGATTTTGACTTGGTGTTTTGACAAATTATTTTTGTTGTGACTCAGAGTTTTGGCGAAGTGTTTTTATTGTGACTCGGTGTTTTTTGAGTTGTTTTTGTTTTAACTCAGTGGTTTAGTGAGTTATTTTGATATTACTCGATGTTTTGACGAAATGTGATTATTATGTTGTAATATTGTAATATTACAATGTAAAAACACCTAAAATAACTGATTTTAAAAAAAAATTCATGTGCCTTAATTTTAAAAAGTATATAAAAAACTTTTGTATTTTTCAAGTTATCCAGATCGGAAGAGCAGAGTGCAAGGTGGGCCTCCCAACTTGACTTATGTGGCAATCTACAAAATTAATTTTGGGCTCTATTGTCTTTTTATGCGCATTAAACTGATGCTGAAATTAATAAATTATTTTATTATTATAATCTATATATGTATGTATATTATATAATATACGCCTTCTATACCTAGCGTCCCCAACCTTTCATATTTTTACGGATTACGTCCTTAAACTTTATTTTTCTTTCTGTACGTCCCCAACATTTAAAGAAATCTCCTATTTCGTCCTTAGTGACAAAAACTGTCAAATTCTACTGTTAAAGTCAGGGACATGTTCGGTAACATAAAAAAATTGATATTTTAATGTAAGAGGGGGCTTTTTTTACATCAAAATATCAATTTTTTGTATGCTATCGAAAATGTCTCAGGCTTTAACGGTGAAATTTGACAGTTTTCGTCACAAGGGATGAAATGGGGATTCTTTAAAGGTTGGAGACGAACAGCAGGAAAAATAAGATTGAGGACGTAATCTGTAAAAACGTGAAAAGTTTGGGGCGCTAGGCGTAAAAAACCAATAATGTTTCCTAAAATATTTTCCCGTCCATTTCATGTTTTCATATCTCTTGCAATTATCTAGATCGGACCGATATATTTGTTTGGCTGGTTCGATACTTTATGCTCGAAGAAATGGCTATAAATTTCACATATGATGTTCATTTTCAACCCATAATATATGTTTCGCTGCTACTAATGACGAATTTTCGGCGTTTAAGTCCATTTGCTATGTTAATTTGCATTTTTCCTATTTTTTCTTAACCAATATTTGTGTCTTGGGCCTATTTGCCAGTACAATATTTTATGGAGTTTGTAAGCCTACTAAGACATTTATTTAAACATTTATACTACTGTTGTAGTTTTTCATTAGTTAGAATTCGAAAGATAAATCATTCTTTACGTAGCAATTCAAGTTCTTTAACTTATTGTTGTGTAATCTTACATCAATTTGTTTTTCATCACTCTCAAATAATTTTTTCCCATGCAACGCATGAGTGAAACAGCTGAGTTTGAAACGGTCCCCGATACATTTTCCTACCTTAACTCAGTTGCCTTCCTTCTTTTTTTATTATTATTATTTTGTTTGTTTGTTTGTTTGTTTGTTTTTTTTTTTTGGGTTAATTAGTTAACGCATTCAAGCATTAAACACTAGGCTGTCATTTGTGGGGTGCTTCTCTCGTGTGTGTGGCAATCCAATTTCTAGGGTGAGAACATTCATACTAGTCTATCTATTTTTCTCTCAATCAGTGTCCTTTCTTCCTCATCTCTCTGCATTTACTATTCACTCTTTTTGACCATTACCACTATTATCATCTTCTTCTCTGCTTTTCTGGGCTGTGCGAAGTCTCGTCAGGTTCTTCAGCAATCAGCATACTTCAGTTTTTTGTTCAAGTTTTTCTTTCCTTTCTTGAGGTAAAAACGCTACGGCATATTCATATTTGTCTTTGAGATTTTGCCTTCTCCTTCACTCCTTACTTCTGCTGCTCACCGGAGTGGTCTTTAGAATTTTGTGCTCGACCAAATCTAATGAAATCACAGATACTATTTAATTTGGGGAAAAACAAGAAAAAGAAACTAAAGAATGATGGGAAGGAACAACCTCAAGCTGAACAGGAAGCTCTGGCTTAATTCTCTCAGAAGGACAGTTAATACTTGATACATCCTTCTTCTCTTTGTTTCTACCTTCAATTGCTGTCAGCATTTCAGGTTTTGGTTTTTTAAGAGGATTTTTTAAAGTTATTTTGTAATGTTGATTTGTTTAGAGTGTGTTTGGCATGTATTATAAATGAAAGTGTATTATAATATATTTTGAATTTTAAATTTTTGAGATACGTGGCATATTCTATAATTGATACTTCATGCACTCATCACATTAAATAACAAATTTTCACTTTTCAACAAAATTTAACCAATCAAATTAAGTCACTTCTCCTAAAAATTCAAATTTTAAAATATATTATAAACCAATCTAATTATAAACGATATCAAACGGACCCTTAGATATAAGTTTGTATGGATAGGGAAAAATTGAAGATTTTTGAAGAAATTTATTTATTTATTTATTATTTTTTTTTTTTTTGTTTGCTGAAGGAGAATATGGGTTTTGTACCATCGTTTCTAATATGGAGTACTATAAGATATATTGCTGAAACTACGCACATGTGTTGCTTTGTACTAATTTTTAGTCTTTTCTTTAATAAAATATACTAATGTGTTCTGATGATAAATGTGTACCAGTTACGTAAATGGAGAATGGGGATACACTTTCCGTGGTGAATCCATTACATCCTCAAACATCCTTAGCATTAGGCCATCACATTTTAATATGTTGCATTAGAAAATATTGTATTTCACAAAAAAAAAAACCCTTGCAAAATAGCTCCAAGTTTTTTCATGCTTAAGGACATACACTACACGAAATCTGGGACTTCAAGATTTTCCGTTTCCCTGTCAAAAAAAGAAGAGAGAGAGAGAGAGAGAGAGGTAGATATTGAAGTTTACATGGATGGAACGCTTCGGTTGATCAAGAGGTATATTTCACAATTTTTTCATATAACTTTATTTGGTTTGGTCTGACTTGACTTAGTTCAAATAACCATTTTATTCGTCTAAATTATTTCTTGAAATAGATTTTTCACCCATGCATAGATCTAATAAAAAAGTTATACATCAAAAGTAGTTTAATAAAAAATTAGATACTTGATGTCATAAAAGCATATAAAAACTATGACATTTATAAATATAATTTGTATTGTAAAAGAAAGTCTTAAGATCGGATAGTATCAGAGTCTTTCTTACAATAAAAAAAATTTGTCACTTGCATCTGATCCAGATAGAATTTTTACTTAAATGATACAATCTCATGTTTTGAGATTATAAGTCTCGTGTCATTACACAATGTAGTCAAATGATAAAAATTTCGTAACAATATACCGAGAATATTGATATTTAACTTTGATTTATGACAGAAATCTATTTTAGAGTATCGTATCGCATTCAAGAATTCAGATTTGTAAAGATTTTCAGTAGAAGTTGCTGTTAGAATATGATGAAATAATAGCATGACCATCTCTGTGATGAATGACAATCGGTTGAAGTTTATTTAAAAGTATATGTCAAGATAGACACTAAATGCTTTGTGAAACATAAAATTATCTTTCTACTTTTCCTCTTCAGTAAAGCTTGCCATTTAGAGTAATAATTTCTTATTATTTGAGGCTATAAATTGATGATGAGAAGGTAATAATATAGCCTTAACAAAGAGACCTTCTTGTAATTACATATAACTTCGGTAATATAATTGTTGATAATTAAATTAGAGAGACCTAATTCTTATTAAATTAAGATTTTTGATATAATTATTGACAGTTAAATATCATTTATCTATTTGCAAGTAAGGTAAAAATTCAGAGATATTTGATAATCGATACAATTAATACTGTCCTAACTTATGTTTCTTTTTTCCTTAGTGAGAGCAGAAATAAAAAAATATCTCGGATAATTGATAAAAAAAGAGATTCACATAATTCACGTTGATAATAAATTTTGATAGCAGAATTTAGGTTGTGAAAACAGCTAGCAAGAATATTAAAAGATAACGTAGTTAATTAGATTAAGCTCTCAGAAAAACACAAAAAAATTCATATTGCACAACCTATTTTATTCATGTATGATTTGTGTATGATTGCATTGAAGTATTGTAAAAGTAAATAATATTATATTTATATTTTACCCGTGCCTACCTTAGATGAAAAGTAGAAAATGAAAATAAAGTATAGCTATCATTAAATACAACAAATAAAGTCTCTTAAAAGACGGAATACCATGATATCTAAAAATATCATACAACACTAATGTCATTGCCAACGGTGGAATCGAAAGAAGTCTCATTCATGCATTGCACAGATACGTGTCATCGAATTTGAATAACAAAATCAGTAAATATATAATTTTGATTTAGTACTTGACGCGTTAAATTAATATTTTATTAATAACATATTAATAGTTACCCTTTTATGTACTCGATTAATACTTTGCTATATTTTACTTTTAAATCATTTAACTTATTTAATATTATTAGTTAACTGTCTAATAATATGCACGAGACATATAATGTACATACCCATATTTGTTCGATACTCATTCAGATAAAAATTTTTATATACATATAAGAAAGTACATTCGACATACCTCATTAACGGGATAATACCTCGTTTCCCCACATGTCTTTTTAACTAGGAGATGCTTCGTTTTATTTTGTGCAAGTACCCGTAATATCACATTGTTATTTTACGCAAATAACAAATATAATTCTTAGAAAAAGTAACGTGAGTTTATAATGACAGTCTTTAGAGTTATAGTGTACATTTGTATCAAAATTAACGTGTAAGTTTGTTTTTTAAATAGCATGTCATAAATAAGATCTATATATCAGTTGCATTGTCTAGAACTACAAAATTGATATGCTAATAACAAATTATCACTCGATATTTGTAGTAAAATATTTGAGTATTGAGTATAAATTTGGTTACATAACTGAGTCTATAATTTTGGGTCTCCTCCAAATACGTCATTCAAGTTCAGATCTCCAACCTATATAAAGTTGTAACAATTAATCTACGGTATCTTTGTACTGCAGTTTTCCCTCTAAAAAGTTTGTTAATCAGGTCTTTTGACATATTATTTCCTATAGCAGTAACTCGTGTGGTATTCTTAATTTTTTTTCAATTTCTATTCTCTTTTACCTGATCTATCCATGATTCACCATTTAATTTAATAATTAACATATATTTATCATCATTTAATTATTTAAATTATAGATAAATTTGATTATGCAATTATGGGTAAGTGTCGATATCATTAAAATATAAGAAAATATATCTATACTATACTTTTTTATAGTTACACTACATTTTTATTACATTGAAGGTCTTTAATTTTTATAACTTGTGAAGTTTGTGTTCCAACAAATCTTATTGCATTTTTTCTAAACCATTTAATTAACTTTTATATCTTGTTTCTTAGTAATGATTATCATTCAAAAAATTTCATTCACATGTCTTAGAATCATAGGAAAATATGTATTTTACTTTTACAGATTTTTCTTTTTTGACTTATTTAAAAGATTTAAGCAGTTCTTATACCAAAATTTTTAGAAAAATATTATTGTTAGATATAAGATGTGATAATCAATTGAAATTACGAATAAAAATACGACAAATAAAAAGTTAATGCCTTAATCTAAAAATATGAAAAAAGTGAAGGATATTAAACACAATTAGAGTGTAGTGTGTTTAGTAAAACAGGTGGTGTCAATATAACCACCTTTAAAATATTTGTAGTTTATAATTCATAAAATAATAAAAATTAATTAATATGAATAAGAAACATTTGATAACCCATATTCATCAAAAAATAATAAAACAATAGAAATAAATATGAATAAGGAACTTACTTAATAACACATATTCATCAGATAATAAATTTTATTTAAGAACTTTTATTTTTTTATAAATTGACTGAATTAAATTGAATATTTAATTAATTAAACATATATATCATTAGTTTAGATTAATTAAAATTATAATTGTAAATTTTTCTTAATATTTCCCACAATAAATGTGAATAATCACGACTGTTTTTCTTTAAAGTGATAAACATTTTATACGCTACAATTTATTCATTTCGTAACTATAAGCAAAAAACAAAGCTTGATTTCTGTAGGAATTTTTGAATTTCGAGAAGATAAACTTGAAAATAGCAATAAAAATAATATTCTTCTTCTCAATTGAGCTACTCAATATTACAGAAAGTTAATTAATATTCAAATAAAAGAGAAAAAAAATTCATATTCATGTTTATTCAGGAATCCAGCCGAATCAGAGAATGCCTTTTGTCAATTCTACTTTTCGTCTAAAATTATAACATTAATTAAATTAATTATTATTTCTTCCATAAATCCAATTTCATATATTTATAAATTTAGAGACCCTGCAGACAAACAATTATTAATAATTTAACATTTTCGTTGATTGAAAACGCGCGAGAATAATATATAAATAAAAATTATTAACACTTAAAAGCATATTACACTTAATATACATGTCACGAGTTCATTCCTTCACTATTATATTTCTAACAAGTTTCTTTATTAAAAGTGACAGCTAGTGTGATATGGCGTTATAAGCAATTGTGCCAGATAGCGCTTTAAGCGGAAAAGATTTTCTAGTTGTGCCAGATAAAATTACAATTGCGTTAGACAAATATTCATTTAATATATATATATATAGATTACTCAATTTTTGTGTCCTATACCTCCGATCTCCTTTTACGGTAATGCTTCCTCCTGAATAAACTGATATGAACTCGAGGAATATTTGAAGTGTCGTGTGAAATGTGATACCAAAAAACTTAGTTGATCTCTAAGAAACTGATTTGATTTGGTCTGCAAGAAGATTTAGATAAATAGATAATTGGGAGATCGGAATTTACGATGCTTTTCTCTTGATAGATTATTGGGCAATAAATCGACGGCAAAATTTTTAGTCTAGCAACTATATTTATCTCTTTATTGAACAAAAGTCACACCTAAAAACTGTAATAGCTATTGAACCTGTGGCTAGTGGATTAGCAATCTATGGTTGACATTAATTGCGAGTCTGTAATTCTTAGAAACTAATTTCTGTTTTACTCGTCAAGAAGACTTTCCTTTTAAGAGTTTGTTAGGTTTTTGCTACCCAATAAACCTGGGCCAATGATGGTTTGTGGGATTTGGTTTTTAATTCATAGGCAAAAGCCGGTGAATGAATATATTATTAAATGCCTATCTCACAACCAAGTGGCAACCGAGAACTAAAAGGGACCAAGAGCATTTTATTGACTCGTCTTGAAGTAATGTGTCAACGCGTACTCGATGAGTGGAACCAAACATACCCTTCTTGCTATGGTAAATATAGACCATATATTATCTCTTCTTGTGTTGGCAGATTAATCCGGTATGATCTTTTGGGTTTGGTATGGACCGTTGGTGATTGATCATTCTATATTATTGTTTTCTTATATATGGTGCCTACCCTTGTTCCTATTGATCACCACCAAAGACTGACTATACAATCTACCTCTTGAGATTGAAAAGCTTCACGTCTACCTTACAAATTCTCTTTGTGACAGTGAGGGTGATGGCGCAAACACTGCATTGCAAAGTTCGGGTAGAACACTCAATGTGGGCGCACCACACCCTATGCGTGAGAATTTTATTTTCGTTGTTTTACTAGAATTCTTTATATGGTAGTTTTTTGTACACGAAATTTCTTCTTTCCTTTAGGGTTTTTGGACTTTATATAAAGGGGTCATGTCTAAGACTTAGATTTACAATTCTTTACTTCATTCAAAGACAAGTTGAAGAGATTTTTCTGAGTGAGCTCACAAGGCTAATTTCTTTCTTCTTCCGGTTCAAGGGGATGTTGTTGATACTTCTTGTTCTCTAATTAATCAATTTCAATAATGTTTTTCCTCACTCTTTTGTAAATTACTTGTGTTATTCTATTTCTATGTTTATGAGAATTGGTTGTTTGATCTGGTTTAGGCCTACTATTTTAAGCGATCGATTCTCTATTGCTAGAATTAGGGTTTCAATCCATAATTGTTGTTTCTCGTATTTCCCAAGTAGCGGCTAATGATTATAGGATAACACAACCTAAGGTTAATAGATCGAACTTGTCAATTTATTGCGTAGATTAACTTATCTTCATCGTTCTTTATTTAATTGTTATTCTAAATCTAGAGAGCGTATTCTAGGTTGTCCAAAAGATTATGTCTAATTAAAGAGCTTGTTTTAATTAGATATACTTAAGGGGAAATCTTGGTAGCAGAGCTTGTTGTTACCTGAAGTTAATACTTTTGCAAAAATGTAGGAACGACGCTGTCATTGATTACTATCTTTTATGTTAAGGACGCAACTAAACCGAGAACTGGAATTAATCTTCTTGTTACTATCTTCTTAATTGTGCTTGTGATTATATTTTAATTGTTTTTGCTCTTTTTTTTTTTAAATTAATTTTAGTTCAATATTTCACAAAGATCCTATTGCTAGTTGACAAGAAATACTTTGAATTATCCAGCATTCTCTGTGGGTTCGACCCTTCCTCTCTGCTTCTACAAATTCCTTTAAATTTTGGGGAGTAAGGTATTTATTATTTTAATGCATTCGACACGTGATCAAATTTTTGGCGCCGTTGCCGGGGATGGTGTAATTAATCTAAGTAGTCTTGTGTTAGCTAGTTTTTATTTTATAATTAGTTTTTTTTATTTTCTTTATTTTGAATGAGAAATACCCGTTCCTCTAATCAAAATCTATTGCTGTTTGACTTAGAGATCGAACGGACTTTGCGTAGGTTAAGAAGAGAAGTTAGACAATCCACAGCTAAGGAATAGATGGCCACCAACAACAATAACCAAACTTTGAAACAATTGGCTGCTCGATATCTTACTCAGCAGCCTCTTTGCATTACTTTTCCTAATTTACCAGAAAATATGACCTTTGAGCTTAAGTCTGGGTTAATTCACTTATTGCCTTCTTTTCATGGTCTTGCATGTAAGGATCCTTATAAGCATATCAAGGAATTCTATATAGTATGCTGGAGCATGAAACCACCAGGAATCACAAAGGAGCAAATCAAGCTGAGGGCTTTTCCATTCTCACTTAAGGATATAGGAAAGGATTGGCTCTACTACATACCATTGGGCACTATAACAACATGGAATGAGATGAAGAAACTATTCATGGAGAAGTATTTCCCTACATCAAAAGCTACAAACATTAGAATGGAGATTTGTGGGATACGATAGCATCAAGGAGAACCATTATATGAATACTGGGAGTGCTCCAAAAGGTCTATGCTAGTGATCCACACCATCAAATGAGTGATCAACTCCTGATTCAATACTTTTATAAAGGACTGATGCTAATGGACATGAGCATGATTGATGCAGCCAGTGGTAGAACGTTAGTTGATAAAACCCCTGAAGTAGTAAGGACCTTAATCTCTAATATAGCTGAGAATTCTCAGCAATTTGGTACGTGAAATGGTACGCCTATCAGGAGGGTGAATGAGGTATAGAGTTTGTCAATTGAGAATCAATTATCTGAACTCACTTCTTTTGTTAGAAAACTTACTGTAAGGAATGCACAACATGTGAAAGCTTGTGGAACATGTTCAATGGTGGGGCATCCAACTGATGCTTACCTGATGCTGTAAGAGGAAAGTACAGAAGAGGTGAATACAACAGGTCACCCTTCATATCAAAACAGACCGTATGATCTATACTCCAACACTTTCAATCCTAGTTGGAGGGATCACCCCCATCTAAGCTATGGAAGGAATCGACCCCAAAATTTATTTCCTAATAGACAACCATGGCAACTTGTACCAAGGCTACAACAACCTCCTAATCCAGATATATTGCTAGAGGAGGTGGTTAAAACACTTGCTTCTAACACTTTGCAATTTCAGCCAAACCAAAAGCAAGGATTCAAAACCTAGAGAGCCAGATGAGCCAAACGGCTACTACCGTTAATCACTTGGAGGCTCAAATAGGAGGATGATTGCCATCTCAACCTAAAGTGAATCCAAAGAACGAACTATGACGATTTCAGGGACAACAATGTGCTATTGTAGAAGACCTATACCAATTGGCCATTCAAAAGCTAAGTCGAGCCAACGACGTTAAATAGAGGCGCTGCTTGGGAGACAACCCAAGAAGGGAGTATTTCCTTTATTTTTATTTATTTTGAGTGCTTTTCTATTTTTGCCTGCTTGACTTTTCATTTAATTTATTTACTTAGATTTTTAGTCGTTCATTCATCTTTTATTTTTATTTGTAAAAGTGGTATGGGTCTTTAGTGTCGAAGAAGGGTAATAAGCATTCTCTTTGTTTTAATTTAATTTGCTATTCTTTAAAAAAAAATCTAGCTAATTGTGGCGGCACTAGTTTTTGGTGCGCCCGCACTCGGGCGTAGCAACGCGGTAGCATGCTCGGCGCTGGCACAGCAATGAGGTAGTGTGCACGTTAATTAAAAAAATTTTTTGTGCATTTTTAGGACCAACTTGCCGTCTACTTTACCCCAGGGAAGTTCCTGGTTCCTTTCCCCTCTTTTTGTTTTGTTTGATTCTACATTAGGGACAATGTAAAGTTTAAGTGTGGGGAAAAGAATTACTTGTTTTGTGTGTTTTTACTGTTTTGTTGGTTCAGTTTCGTGTTTTTGTCTTGTTTTTGTTTTTATATTTTGGATTCAAGTGTTCTAATTTAAGAATTGTTCTAGTTTCAATAATTGAGTCAGTTTTATATTTTTAAGTTGTGAAATGATGGTGTTAGAATTATTTGTGATGGTTCAAAGTTTAGTTGTCATGAACGTTTTGTGTTTTTAGAATCTTGGATAGACATTAGGTGGCAACTTGTTAGTTTCTGATATATTAAAAGAATCGTAGCTTAGCTGGAATTAAGATCTTAAGCAATAATAGAAAAAAAATGATGAAAAAAAAGTCAATTAAAGAAAAGATTAGATTTGTGCTTTTGGCCTGAAGGGATTCATAACACGATTGAATGAGTGAACTCACCACCTTCTATTTATTTGCTTTGCTTGGAATTGGTCATGGCTTGATTAGGTTGACAAATTTAACCTGGTGAGATTTTTGAGCCTTAGACTGACACATCTTTATCAGTCTCTCTATTTTTGTTTATGTATGATATTCTTCCATGGGTTTGCTTCTGTAGAACTTGCTTTGTTTCTCTTTGAGGCTATATTTTACATACATTTCATAAATGTGATTAACTTTCATGATTAACCACTTTAGCCAAAAGGCCTACCTTATCAATTAATTCTCTTATGCATAACTCCTTTGACCTTTATGGCCTATTTTTATTTCTTTACGCCCCTTGACACTAGTCTTGAGCCAAAATCAATATATCCTTACCTTGATAATGGACTAGCAGATTTGTGATTGCTTTTATTGCTTGGCGGTGGATAAGAAATAAGTGTGGGGAAGTAGTATGTTATTGATGAGGTCTTGATAAAATGAGATGAGAAGTTCAGTTTGATGGTATATGGGCTAGTATGGTTTGTTATATGAAAAAAATCAAAGAGTTGATGAGAGCAATAATGAAAAAAAAAAGAAAGAAAGAAACAAGCCACAATGAAGAAAAAATGGGAAACAAAAAGAAAAAAATAGAAAGACAAATTTTATGCAAACAGATGTTGAGATAAAGGGTTGTTTCTTTTTGAAATAAAGGCTTGAGTTACCTTTGAAGGTTGGGGTATCTTATTATTGTATGGGTGATGCTAGAAGTTTTTGAAAGGATGAAGGGAATAGTGGTCTCACTTGAGATATGTGCTTGAAGGTTATGAATTTGTGATCCACTAGATCCAATGGTTCATTAGTATCACTTCTTAAATTTTTCCCACCTTAATTCTTATCCCTATTGCAACCCTTAAAACACCCTGTGATTTGTGTTATGCGTGTGCACATAAGTGGAGAAGAACTAGAACTATCATATTGGATAGAATTTTGAGTATAAACACTTAACCTTTAAACACTTGAATGAAGAGTGAACTTATCTATGATGGTCAGTGTATTCAGTTTATGTCATTTCAGGTAAAACTTTATTTTATGATTCTAATGATTGCTTGAGGATACTTGTTCATGAAATTTTATCAGTTTCGAAGAGCTAATCTCTATTGGTGAAAAAATGAAAGAATTTTTTTTTTAAAACTCTTGCATTACTTTGGGGACTTTTTATTAGGCTGGTTACCTTGATTTTTCATAAGCTAAATGGTAAGTTGTTTGCCTTGTATGTGACCGGGAGAGTCTAATAGGTGTGTTTGTGTTTTGTGTTTAGTTTCTATTGTTTTGTTTTTGAGTTGCTCGATGACTAACAATGGTTTAAGTGTGGGGGAATTTAATAAGTGCTTTATTAGATTATTTAATTTCTCCATACTAGTGTTCTATTGTGTGTTTTATTATATTAAAATATTTATTTACATTTAGTTTGTTTATTTATTATAGCACCAAGGAAAAATTAAAAAGAATCAAGTTCGGGCATACTTTGCAAAAGTTTTGGAGCTCGGGGATCAAGTTGTCAGACAACAAAACATGAAGGGCCAAAAAGAAAGAAAGAAGAAAAGAAGACTCAAAAATTTTGATGAGCTGTCGCTAAGCACCAAATAATAAATTTCCTTACTCTAATATAAATAAAAATATAGAGGTGAGTAAGGGTCGAATCCACAGAGAACGGTGAGTAAATTAAGTAATTGAATGTTAACTGGAGATGGGGGTGTTGAGAATTGAATCACAAAGAAAAATTAAACTGAAAAGCTAATAAAGAATGCAATTAATGAATTAAATAGAAAAAATCAATGAGAAGAAATACCCAATTCTCAATTCGGTTGAGTCTAGACTTATAATTCTCAAGCTCCTGAAACATATTTCTACTATTTAATTGGGATTTCTAACCCTAGGTAATGATAAACTTCAATTACCCGAATTTTTCCTTAAATTATAACTAATTCAAACATACTCTTGATCACCATTAATTCGAGTTTTGTTATTTATGATGCTTTCAGGAGATTCATCATGAATATAACACATGGTAATGAACAACATAGGTTCATATAATATATAGAGATATTATTATGCTCTATGAAATTGCTAAAAATAACCTAGTGGATTAATGTGTACTATATGTTCGAAGGTTAATAAAAAGATAATTAATTTCATGTATAGGTATAGATTTTGATGGGAATCAAGAGAAGCTTTTGAATAATATTATATTATTATTTTTCAACTTCAAGTATCAAGAGTTAATCATATGAATAGTGGTAGATTCGGGAATTCTGGTACTTTTGTGTATTCATATTTTCTTTTAAGATTTGTGAATAATTTTATTTATTTTCTTAGCTAACTTTTATTTTCCTTTAAAATTATTTATCAAATTTTATTGTGTATTATTTTACTTAAAGTTGAGACCAACAAGAGTAAATTCAGTAGATTCAGTTGTGGATTCGACATGCTATTCAGTACTATATGACCTGTTAATGATCCGCCACTTACGGGATAAAATTGACAAGAAGTTTTTGGCGCTGCTGCTGGAGACTGAATTTTCTACTTTTTTTTTTTGCTTTAGTTGATTTTAGCTTTATTTTTATTTGTTTTTTCCCCTTATAATATTAAGTTGATAAACTTTTTTTTCTTTGTTTTATTTCTGTCATGGAATGGAGGAAAATTAAGAGATCGGCAACATGGCATGATATCAGAGATTCTAAGACCATGATAGGGAAGACAAGCCTCTGGCAATATTCCTCAATGAGCAAACACTTAGAATGGTTAAATGTTTTAGATTGGCTAGGATTTATGAGAATGACATGCCCATGTCAGCATTAACGCCCGTTGATGAGGAATGAACTTGTTTGACTTTAAAAGTACAATTGGTCTATCAGCAGTGCAACTATACAAATCAATGGGAACCACCATTAGAAGAACTCAACACTCTGCTTCAACTCAAGATGAAGAACCCCAGGCTTTACAAAATTAAGGAAAATAAATGGGCTCAAGAAGGTTAAGAAGTAATTGAATTAGCCGATGCCATGGTGGAAGATATAGAAAGAAGCAACAAACTATCTATGGAAAAAGATTAAGATGAAGGCGAGAACGACATTTTTGTTGATTAAGCTGAAGAAGTGATGAACAGTGAAATTGAAGTTATCGACGAGTCCCTTTACAAATTTGATGGCTCAATTGATTTGTCATTGGATCTGATCATCTGGTTGAGGTTTACATACTTAAATTCAAGTAAGATGGTCAAATCAAGTCTTATAACTTTGAGAAAGACAACGTCAAAATCTGAAACTTCAATATAAATAGATCCAAAGGCAACTTTGGCATGTTTGGCTACATAGTCAAACTAAGGAATATAAAGAAATGTTTAATGGGAGGCAATCCATTCTCTATTCCATTAGTTTTCGACACATTTATTTTTAATTTTATGTTGATTTTTATCTTATCATTCATAATTCCTATCACAAATTTTGTTAGTGTTGTAATAGGACCACGTTATTTTCATTGTATTCATGCATGAGTCACTGAAAAAAGAAAACACGAAGAGAGCAAACCTCGCCCAACTACGGAATGCAAACCTTTGTCAAACCACAGCCTATTTGTCCCCTTGACAGCTGCCACTTTCGGCCACCAATTGTCTAGCTCAAACGAATTCCGTTTGACTAAGCTTTTGTAGAGAGCTAGACCAACATGTGCACTTTATTGTGTCAAAAGCAAGCTAGGGAAAGTTCAACATTTTAGCACGTTATCCGAGCTTGAATTGTGGCAGTTCGCATCCTTTTTTCTGCTATGTACGGCCCCTCATCGTCTAGCTCAAATAAGCTTAGATTGACTTGAAACTTTGCAGAGTGCTAGATCTATATGTGTTTTGGATTGCCTTGCTAACTATTTTATTTGACTATCTTTGTTAAAGTATTGTCCATTATTTGGAATTGGACATTGCTACAAAAACTCAATTTGATTAAAATTATTTGTCCATATTTGACATGTTCTTCATTTGGCATAAATCACCATAATCAGCATTTTGGTTGGATGAATTATATAGTAAATACTTGTAAAAGTGGAAAATTAGAATACCTTACTCTTCCTATTGTTCTTATTTGTCAAAGTATAGTTTAAGTCTAAGTTTGGGGGAGGTTAAGCCTTGAGGATACTAGTAAGGTTGATGTAGATTTCGTGCATGTTAAACAATGACCAGATACTAGTGATTTCATCCATACTGTTTAAGTCTTGCATAGATATGTTAGGAAAAAAGAAGCTGTCAATGTGTCTTATACCACTGTTCAAAGCCTGCATGACTCGAGTAATTAAGTCCATAGGGGTCTCTTAAAACCTGGTGCCTTGGGTCAATTAAATCAGGAATCATCGGCCCAAAGCTTGCTACAAAGGTCACATAAAAAGCACGGTTGAGAGATGGATTGTACAAACGGCATATGAGGCTATTGAAGAAGAAGAAGAAGAAGAAGAAGAAGAAGAAGAAGAAGAAGAAGAAGAAGAAGAAGAAGAAGAAAAATTCGGAGGAAAAAAATCAGAAAAAATAAGGTAAAAAATGAAAAAGGAAAAAAAGAAAAATAATAAATAAGTAATTAGCATAGTAAAAGAGAGACTATACTTCAAATTTTGAGTATATATATAACTAGTGGATTTGATTGCCTAGTGGGTGTTGGAAAAGTTAGGGCATTGAAATTTATTATGCAAAAATCCATACATTAATATATTATGTTGCTAATATCCATACATTAATACACTGTGCTAAAATTTTGCTATGTTTCTAATTATAAAATAGGACTACAGTCTAATTATCACTTGAATTCCCAAAAGCTTCTCTAATACATATAGTTTCAATCCCCCATCACAAATCGAAACAACAAAATCATGAATACAACAAGCTTTTAATCATATCTAATGGCTTATCAGAATAAAAGATTTAACATGAATTCACCAAAACAATAAATTGACCTATTGTTGGTAGATAACAACCGTTGATGGAACATAAATCAGAATAGAATAATAATGCTAAAACTCAGAGTTAAAGTACAAGTTAATAGCAAATTCAAATTGCAAGATTTGATGTAACGACCCGAATTCTAAACACTCAAGACGCTACTAAACTTCTTATTGCTAATGCGGATAATTTTTTTTCTGTAATAACAAAAGAATGTTTTGTAAACAGCTTCTCACGTAGCCATTGTCAATAATCAACACTTAAGCAAAACCGTTGTCAACTATTTAATGTTGAAAAATAGCAGCACTGTTTGGATATACTTTAGATGAAAATAAATCGAGGTAATATCGAATAAGTGTTTATATATATATATATTTTTTCGTTCAATTGCCATCCTCGGTCGTGTCGCTGCCAGCTCCAGACCCTGAAATGGTTGAAATAAAGGGGTGAGTGCTTCAAGAAACACTCAGTAGATTCCCTGCGCACCGATTTTTTAAAACATTGCAACACATATTACGCTATTTAACATAATATACCCATGAAATTTATGTCTGTGGGCTTGTCTTAATACAAGCAAGTTATCTATGTCTGTGGGCCCGTCAAATAACGTGCTAAGTCTGTGGGCTTCCGATTAAGGTGAGCTAATTATGCGCATACTTTCATATCTTGCCATAATCATATAAGCACATGCAAGATCGGAAGAGCGTCGTGTAG